>CM067313.1:2137112-2428698 GCA_034231615.1 Meghimatium bilineatum | reverse complement strand
ATATATATATATATATATAATATATATATATATATATATATATATATATATATATATATATATATATATATATAACTACGCTAAATAGATACAGTGAAGGCAGACCAATAAATCGACCATGAAAACGATGAACCACGAAATAAAAGAGGCGACAAATTCCACAATATACTCATCACACAAGATGGCCATCTCCAGAAAACTCTTTTACTCCTGACTCACGCTGAAAGGCAACAAATGGTTTAGCGAATAGGTATATATTTATATATGCGTATAGAGAGAAAGAGAGATGTTTTTTCTTGATGAAAAGGCGGAGGTACGGTATATACTGGAAATGAATAGTCCATGTTTTACTCCCTACCCGGCACGAGGAGCCTTGGCGAAGCGCTAACTAAAATTCCACTTTTGATATAAGAAACAGTTCTCATTCACCGAAACTTATCAAAGCAGGAATCATATATATCTAAACGGCTGGCTAATTTTGTTATACGTTTTATGACCAGCAAACAAAGTGCTTAGAATCAACAATAAATTGATCACCTGATATTGTTTATCGAAACATTGTTCAATAGTTCAATAACATTGAATTGAACATTTCAGATTATTGGCACAAACTGATCAAATAAAATTGTATTGGACTTTGAGTTGTTCACGTGATCTGTTTTTATTTCCCTCACGGCCATGAAGTTTCTTTAACCTTGCGAAGAACTGAAATAACAATGTATCAACAAAGATCCAGGATAGAAAATCTGAGCGTGCGGCACATACCCGTGTGCCACCAGAATACATCAATGTATACACATATATATACAAAATATACATATATATTGCAAGTTCCTGGTACTGTATATATGATTATATATGAATTCTCCGAGATTCTACTGTCGTTCCCCTTTTAACCTCAAACATGGGTGTTCCCAATTATAGAATGAACGAGAAAAAATGAAACACGACGTGTGTTCTTTAAGTAAAGATTCTACATGGTACTTAGCGCAGATGATGATTCTGGCGAGGGAGGAAACCCCGCAAGTCGGAAAGATAAATTGCGTTTCGTGAATGTATAAGTTGAGGTGGTACATGTTTTTATCTAGCCGGTTGTTTCATCACATCTGGATGTGCTTACTTGTTCTCTGTTATCAAGAACGCTAGAGGGAAATGTTATGTGAAGGTTCTGCGGCGTAGGTCTCACCTGTCTCGGCACGTATTTGATACACTTATGTGGGTTTACAGTTGGTTATTGCTTGCCCGCATGTATTCTTACATGGTTTCTTGTCAAAAACGATATTGCTGGATACAGTTGAGTCTTGAAGAAGAAGAAGGAATCAAAGAAAATCATGGGCATCATCAATATCAAAGACAGGGCAAGTCGAGATCTTTTCACATTCATCCGAATCCTTGAGAAACTCTGTGTCTTGACGCGTCCAATTTATTACCCCCTACGACCACGACGTGTTCTGGGTGGATCATGAATTTCTCGCTCTTTTGTTTCTGAAAACTAGAAGGAATGGTGGGGTGAGGGGAGAGGGGTCGAATAATTACACAGTGATCTTCCATGTATTTTGTACACAGTGATCTTCCATGTATTTTGTACAAGGAGATTAAGGAATGTTAGCATATGATTAATTTCTCCATATCGTAGAAGATCGAAATGAAACAAATTATACCATGCTGAAATCGGATGTTTCTACCAAAAACGTATTGCGGTCATGTTGTAAACCACGAAACAAAACTCAGCATAAATAGATACAATAATACTTGCCACAAAATATATCCCAACAATAATTGTTATAATATCTTGGTCCAACAATAATTGTTATAATATCTTGGTCCAATAATAATTGTTATAATATCTTGGTCCAACAATAATTGTTATAATATCTTGGTCCAACAATAATTGTTATAATATCTTGGTCCAACAATAATTGTTATAATATCTTGGTCCAACAATAATTGTTGCAATATATAAGCCTAATAATTTAATTACTGCGTCATCCCAGTGCTGTTATATTCTTTTTTAGCTAAACAAATGCCTTACGAATTTACTAACTAACACCCACGAATTCAAATAGAACGAAATAATCAGAGAGGAGGTACATCACAACTACATCACAGATGTTATTAGAAAACATCGTTGGTCATACATCGGACAAGTCCTAGCCTCAGACAATAACAGAATACACCACCAATCTCTTGCATGAATACTAACAGGCAGAAGAGACAGGGGTAGACTAAAGGAAACACTCAGAAGAACAATACTTAGAGAAAGTAAAACAATCAATATCCATACTATTCAGGAACTGTACAGAATATCTTTGAACAGACAGAATTGGAAAGATCTGACCTCTGCCCTATGCGCTATCCTCAATGCTAAAGGAAAATATAATGAATGAATGAATGAATGAATGAATGAATGAATGAATGAATGAACTTAGATGCAGTAAAAGTTGTTACAATATATTGGTGGACCACAACAACTGTCACAAAATGTGAATAATCTTACTAATCATAGATGTAATATATTTACTAGATCACGATACTAGTGACGGCTGATTTGATTTGTAGCAACAACAATCAATAAACAAGTCAGATATAAGATGTAACAATCAATAAACAAGTCAGATATAAGATGTAACAATCAAGATATACATAAGATGTAACAAATCAAGATATACATAAGATGTAACAAATCAAGATATACATAAGATGTAACAATCAACAACTTACAAACTGAATGATAGTATAAGGTTCAGCGGAGTAGAGACTATTAAGATTCTTCTTCTTCAGCATGCATTCTCAAACTCCCGCTGGATCTCTCTTTTAGCAGGATGATTGTCCTATTAGATTTCCAGCAGGATGTAATCCAGAGAATGGAAATGAGTTTTGTCCCCGTTTTATTTACGCCAATGTCCTGACACATCCGTCTTCGGCGGAGAGACTATTAAAATGGTGTTATACATCCGCTTGGTTGTCTTTGCCGCAGCAGACTTGTGTGGCCAGCAAGTCCTTCTGGAGAATATTCCTGGGCGCTGATCATAAACATCGTCCCTTATGTGGGTCTTCATTAGACACCGTGTATACTCTGTGTTACCAACCAATGAAAATAGGGGATCATGTCGGCCAGGCCAAGGTAAGTGACCCTGCTTTGGGTCAACGAACAAAATCATCTGAAAAATAACTCAGACCAAATAATGCGATTTCAAGTGTAAATAATCCCATCAACCAAACTATTCTGTGTATCTACTGTACATCGATTTCGTCAACAAGATTGTGTCAATTTATTACCCCCTCCACTTGTTATCAATTGTCAAGAATTCCGAGACATCTTACCTTAATTATGTCCTAAATATATTACTCATTGCCCTACATAAAAAATTAGCCCCCACCCCCCTTCTCTCCACACACAAAATTACCAGAAAAGGTTTGGGGAAAAACCTGCATGCTAGTCTCACATTTGTAGAAAAATGTATTGTTAGAATAATTTAATTTGTGTACAAAAAACAATGATAGAAAATTATAGAAAAGTAAGATATTCAACAAGCAAGTTTATGTAATTTATAGAAAAAAGAAAATATATACAGGCCAGCGTCGATACTAGGCAGGGACGATAAACGCCCTGGGAGTGGGCGGCACAAGCAATACCCACGGGTGCCATATTTCATATGAATTTATTATATGTAAAGGAAAGGGACTGAGCTTACTCAGGGCGACACAGTTTCTCGTATCGGCGCTGATACTGGCTATAAGCCTTTTTTTTAACGGATAATTCTAAAACATTGCCATATACAATTGGACACAACATAATAATATCAGGGGAGGTAATATATCACAGTGTGGTAACTGAATAGAGTGATGTACCTTGTGAGAAGTGTTACCGAATGAGTTATCAGAGACCAGTGTTTCTCAAACTTGCTTGCTACCCCGGACCGACTAGTTCGTTTTCAAATCTCCTAGCACCCAGCGTCGGAGCTGGTAGCCATACATCTGATATATTTAATAAATCACAGCCTCCATTATATTTTTTTTGTTTTAGTCACAAACCCTGATATAACTAAATTTGTTTCATGTCTGCGGTTGAAAAGACAACCTGATGTTGACAATACAGGACTTTCTATTATTCAATCTAGCACGTCTTATTTCGACATTGTTTCGTATACAGCAACGTAGATACAACTTTTCTAAAAGTGAGAGGTTTCATTTAAAAAAAAAAAAGAGGTTCGCTTTGTCTTGGCGAAACTTTTTTTGTGAAAACAACAACTATATTTATTATTCCAGTAATTTCTATTATAAAAATGTTCACACATGAAGCACAGGTAAAACTATCTTTCATTTAATTAACAAACTCTCTGCTATAAACAAATTTACTACACCAAGGCGTTTCAGTGTGTTAGACATCACCAGCTATGGTCCATCATGGGCTTCCCCAAACATCTAATACATCTTATTGAAACACTACATCACGAACAACAAGTAGCAGTAAGAGTGGAAGAAACATCTGAATGGTTCGCTGTTCAAAGTGGAGTAAGACAGTGCAGCACTCTATCCCCTTATCTTTTTAACATTTATGCAGAGAATACAATGAGAAATGTAAGAGAAGAACTAGAGGAAAGTGAGTTTCATACAATAAATATCAGTGGGTACAAGATTCCAGAAATAAGATATGCAGATGACACAGTCCTCCTTACTACACATACTGACAGACGGAAACAGCTAATCACAACAACAAAGAAATACAGCGTGATCCAAAATTTATATCTAAACGCACATAATTACAGCTAACTGGAATTGAACCCGGTCTGTTCTAGCGGCACCAAATCGTCTTGTTACTCCAGTAAACATGTTTTCCGTCTACATGGTTCAATTCCCATTACCTGTAAGAATTATTTTCATTTATCCTCACGCTTCCTACTTAAAATTTATAGATAGAAATTATTATTTGAAGCAACATTGTTCTGTCTCTCTATGTTATTTGAAGCAACATTGTTCTGTCAGTCTATGTTATTTATGTTTTATTAGATGTTATATGTTATAAATGTGTTTTCTGTTAGATAAACCCCTCCCCCTTGAGGAGAACTGATCTACAGTTTTGACTTTGGACCACTGCCATTGTGTGGTATATGCAAAACTAAGGTAACAAGGCATGTTTTGATACGGAGCTTTCTATTGGTCGAGGGTGACTTCTATTTTATTATTACTGTTCTGTATTCAGGCCGTAACGATCATCCCACCATTTTTTTTATTAGTTATTTTTTTTCTAGCTAATGTAAATACACAGAGTAGGTTACCATTGCTTTCTTACGGTCCGGATGCAGAATTGCCTGAGGCGGGGATTGAACTTCTTACCATTACTGTCTAAGGTGCAGTCTGTACCTCGCCTTGGTTCTCCTGATAGGTTCTGGATATGGTCTTTGCACAGAGCGGGGCATGTTCTATACAATCCACTTATAATGTTAGAGATATAGCACTCCCGAGTGTTGCTGTGGCCAGAAAGGGGAGCAAAGAATAGTGACATAATTTCCTGCCATGTATGTAGTAAGAAGCGATTAATGAGGCTTCAGGAGTGGGGTTGGATGTCTCATCCCATGGAGCACTAAATTACTCAGCAATAACGTTAAATAGTCAGACCGAAAGACGCAAATATCGCAGTCACGCTTTAAACCCTAATACAGCGCAACCCGTTCTCCGGACTGCATCCTGTTCATCTGCAGGAGTTTAAGAACGAACGCAGATTAAGAAAACTAAAAGAGGTAACAAGTTTACAAAAGCTTCGGCGAAAATTCCGATAAAATCTGCTGCGCTGGACAAGACTGATGTGTGAATGTGGGTTACTGGCATTAAGTTTAACCGTGTCCCTTTAACAAAAATAAAGACGGGAAAGAGGGGGACGGGATGGGGTGACGTACTCATCAATCACTCATTAAGAAGACTCATTCGCGTTAAACGTTAACGGAAAAAAAAATGGAGAATTAAGAAACAGAAAGAAAAGTGAGGAAATATTTCTTGAGGCGGAACGTCTGGACAAGTTTAAAATTTCTTCTCTACCGTGAAATCATGAAATTCTTTCTCTACCGTGAAATCATGAAATTTCTTCTCTACTGTGAAATCATGAAATTTCTTCTCTACTGTGAAATCATGAAATTCTTTCTCTACTGTGAAATCCTGAAAATGTCTTCTCTATTGTGAAATCCTGAAAATTCCTTCTCTACCGTGAAATCCTGAAACTTGTTTCTCTACTGTGAAATCCTGAAACCTTTTTCTCTGCTGTGAAATCCTGAAACTTTTTTCTCTACTGTGAAATCCTGAAACTTGTTTCTCTACTGTGAAATCCTGAAACTTTTTTCTCTACTGTGAAATCCTGAAAAACTACTCGATTTCAAACAGAATATAGTCTGAGAAAATAAAAATTGGTCTTTTATTCAGAATGTAGCCATCAAATCAGCATTTTTGGCTACAGGATGTTCTAGACAATATAAACACATTTTGTAGTTTGCCATTGCTATCTGAATGGCCCATATCCACAATTGCCAGGATGCAATCTAGAGATGCGTTGTGTCGCCATTTTATTTGCGCCAAAAGCTCGACTAATCCGTCTTCGGCGGAGAGTATATTTACAAGGTTAGTTTCAGTGATAACATCTCAACTCAATAATAACGGCTATAATTAACGTTGTTTTTTTATAAAGGAGCCGATGGTTGAAACGTCGGTATCCCAATGCTAGGACATAGTTTTTGTTTCTTTTTTTCCACGCTGCGTGGGAAATGTTCCTTTATCTCTCCGCCTAAAAGTCTGTCTAGCGTGTCCGCAACTTGAAAAAAAACCCCGGTACAACGGATGTTCTGTTTCATTTTTTTTTAAACAACAAACCTCTGTGTGCGCGGCTCTTATGCATAATCAATATTAGCAGTCTCGGTACTTTCACAGAATGTTCTAGTTTGTCAATTTTACCAAAAGTTTGCCACAAAGTCTTTGTTATATCATTTCACTCTGTAAACGTGGACAGTTGTACAGAAAGGTCTAAGGTATTTGGTACGTTGATGGTCCTCTCCGAACACCGGACATGCCTATAGCTGCTGAGACCGATATCCGCATCATTAAGTCTCTCAGGGCATATAGCGCCTGAGGTTTCATTAAGTCTCTCAGGGCATATATCGCCTGAGGCTTCATTAAGTCTCTCAGGGCATATAGCGCCTGAGGCTTCATTAAGTCTCTCAGGGCATATAGCGCCTGAGGCTTCATTAAGTCTCTCATGGCATATATCGCCTGAGGCTTCATTAAGTCTCTCATGGAATATATCGCCTGAGGCTTCATTAAGTCTCTCATGGCATGTATCGCCTGAGGCTTCATTAAGTCTCTCATGGCATATAGCGCCTGAGTGTTTCGGCTCTATGTTGCTTCACTGTTTACATTAATTTATGTTTAGTGATTTATTTGTAAAATTTGTGTTAGGTTTTTTCTCAGTACCACAACTAACCTGAGACTGTCGGCTGTAAAGACATGTGTACAGAAAGTAAACAACCCGTCATTCGTTATGTCTTTTTTTATTGTCTTGATTTATGTTGGTTACTATTTATATACTTGGAATCGCATACCAAAAAAGCAAAGGCCGACCAATGAAATTCACGAAAAAAAAATCAAAAATCTTGTCAAGTTTATAAGTCTATACTGGTACCAAAACATGCATAATCTCACTCCCAATAGCCTGAGATACGAACCAACAACCATTATATCACCCACCAGGACTAGAATGGTAGTACCACAGTGGATACCATCCTACTGTGGCATACCAGGAAATGAAGAGGCTGATATGCCGGCAAAAGATAGAGCACCACAGGAACAAAAAGAAAACACATACCAAGAAAAGGGTACCCTCATCAAAGCTATTAGGAAAATTGACCATCCAAAAAACAACAAACACTATCTCGACAGAGCTGAGCGGTTTATTATCTTCCGCATCAGGACAGGACACAAGACTAAAAAGTCACTTAAATAGACTAATCTCTTGCTGTCTGTTTCTATAGGCCATTTGATTCGAATCATGGATACTGATACATAACCCCCCCCCCTTTTCTTTTTTAAATTGTACGTCCCTGTCTTACACTTAGGTTCTTGTTTGCCATGCGCTCTCTTCTTCTTCTTCTTCTTTCGTTCACTTGAAACATGTCTATATCTGTAATTCTGTCTCCTTAATAAAACTCACTGTATTTTGTAGTTCATACAGTGTCCCATAGAGTTTTGATTCCAGTGTTGTTTCCTCTGGCCAATATGTCTGCCTCAGCGTTTCATGCTCAGAGCACTCTTGAAGTATATGTTTGGCACTCTGTGCTGCCTGTCCACATGTACACATGGCCGTGTTGCCAATCTTGAACTTTGTATACATGTGACTGCGGAGTCGGTTGTGTCCTGTTCTGAGACGTAGAATTATAACTTGTTCTGGTCTGTTCATAATATGATAGTCATCTTGTGTTGGTGTTTGTGGCTTTCTTATTGACTTGATCATCTGTTTTTTCTGATGGTAGGTGATTGGTATATCTGGTTGGTCTTCGGCAGCACCTTCCTTAGCCAGTTGGTCTGCTTTTTCATTTCCTGGTATTCCACAGTGAGAGGGCCATGCGCTCTCTTAACTCCCTGTCTTTTTTTATTCGGCCTTTGTCACATTTTATTGTCCGAAGATGTCTGCGTCTTTCAACGGGTGTGAACTGGTGTCAACGGGTGTGAACTGGTGTCAACGGGTGTGAACTGGCCCCTGTCTGCTATTTAACCTGACATCTCGGTTTCACACTTCCTTTTTTAACGCCCACTATTTTAGTACATTTTTAATTTATTTTATTTTATTTGAACTATATCTTACCTATTTTCATTTTTTCTGTGCACTTCCCCCTCCTTACTTACCACTATCCATCCCTCACACCCTCTTCTTCCCTATCATGCTGCCCTATCTTTCTTTCCTCCGTCATCCATTCGCTATTGTCCTTTTCACCCTTTCTTTCCTTCCTATCACAACGACGTGTGTCTCTGTGGAAGATGTGTTTACTGTTGTCTTTTGTTTGTACTGATGTAGGCTTTTTAGTCGTAACGTCATCTGTCCCTGTGTCTCGTTGTTAGGCTATTTTATCGACCTATTTTTTGTCTATTTTGATAATGAGAAGATAATATCAGGAAACGAAACGAAATATTTTCAGATACTATATCAGTATTTTTTAAAATCCTCCACAATTTACGAGACCTAACAGAGGGCAGTATTCACCTGAGTGTGCCAACGAAATAAACGTATGTATTTTATGTAGATAATTACTGTAACTATTACATTTGGCCACAATTGACTTGAATTTTTTATCAACTGAAATATATTTGCTATTATGACGTGCAATATCCGTGTTCGGGAAATCTATTTCGGTAAAGAGCTGATCCAAATTGCTTCTTTTACTTGTTTTTGTTGTTGTTTTTGTTATTGAAGTTTTTTTTATTGATTTGTGTTATTCAAATGTGATTGTTATTGAACATTATTTGTGAAGTTTGTTATTGAATTGTTATTGAACATTGATAATACAAGTCAATTCAAGTAGGAAGCAAGAGGATAAATTAAACATTCTTGAAGCTAACGGGAATTAATTGAACCAGTCCGTTCTAACGGCACCGCTGTTCAATTCCCGTTAGTCTCAAGAATATTGAACATTGATATTGAACTTTAGTATTGAAGTTTCTTATTGAACATTCTAATTGAAATTTGTTATTGAATATTGTTATTGAAGTTTTTTATTGAACTTTAGTATTGAAGTTTGTTATTGAACATTCTTATTGATGTTTGTTATTGAATATTGTTATTGAAGTTTTTTATTGAACTTTAGTATTGAAGTTTGTTATTGAACATTCTTATTGATGTTTGTTATTGAACATTCTTATTGAAACTTGTTATTGAATATTGTTACTGAAGTTTTATATTGAATATTGTTATTGAAGTTTGTTATTGAACATTCTAATTGAAATTTGTTATTGAATATTGTTATTGAAGTTTGTTATTGAAATTTAATGTATGCTACAGTTTCTCATAGAAACTCCAATTTTATATTTAATTTACTTGTAAATTTTGCCCTATATTAAATGTATAGTTGTATATTTATATTTTATTATTGATATTGATATATACTTTATATATGATTATATATTATTGTCAATATTTATGATTATTTCTACATTTTTCATTTATATTTTATTATTGATATGTAGTGCTCAAAAAAGCTTGAAATCTGAATTATTTCACTGTGAACACATATGCCAGTTTCATGTATCATTAATTCAGAATTCAGTCAAGTAATGTGGGTAAAATAAGTACATGAATAATCTAATCGAAGTATATGGATTAAAGTAAGTAAATGAATGTTCTACTCGAAGTATATGGATTAAAGTAAGTAAATGAATGTTCTACTCGAAGTATATGATTAAAGTAAGTAAATGGTTTTTCTACTTGAATTATATGAATAAATTAAGTAAATGGTTTTTCTACTGGAAGTATATGATTAAAGTAAGTAAATCAATGATCCAGGAAAGTAAGATTTGCGAGTTCCAAAGATTAATTAATTGCTAGGAAAAGCTTGTGTTTTACTTAGGACTAATTCATTTCTCAGGAAAATATATAACCTATGTTTGTCCCATTATTCAGCGAAATAAATACGCTCTACGTATGTATGATTCATTGCTCAGGGACACTTATAAGCTCTACTTAGGATTAATTCGGTGCTGAGATACTGTCGTCAGTTCTATACAGAGCTAACCCAACGCTCTGATAAACATGTCAGCTCATCTAGAAATGTTACTGATAGTATTAGCTTTAAACATAAATAGATGTGATAAATAAACCACTTTATCGTAGTCCACATCGACAAGAGTGGCAACTATGTTAACAGTAATTTGTGTATTGGCTGTCTGCAAGAGACTACACAGTTGCCACAAAAGTTGCAGTTGCCACAAAAGTGGCAATCAGTAGTGATCGATAATCGAGGAGACTTTAGTCAAACTTTGTAGGTTCTGTCGGGAAAGGTTCGATACTATAAAGTAAGGTAACTTTGCAAAGTACAAAATCGATAGAAAAGTAAAGTACGGAAAAACTGTAAAATGTGACAATCCCATAGAACCGGGGTAAGGGTGTAGGGTTTAACCTCCCTACCGTTAGTAGTGAGACGTTTAGCATCCCCACCATGGGTGGGGTGTAGGATTTAACATCCCCACCATGGGTGGGGTGTAGGGTTTAACATCCCCACCATGGGTGGGGTGTAGGATTTAACATCCCCACCCTATGGAAATGTAACTCAGTACTTGACAAAAACACCCACGAGATATTTACAACATGTTAGAAGAAATGCATGAGAAAGGCTATAAACATCATCAAAAGAGACCAAATGAGAAATGCAAACATCAGAAAGATAGTAAAGACCATACCAAGCAAACAATATAGAGAGAGACAACAGATTAATTCGTTTGGAAACCTTATAGGAATGCATCACAACCAGCAATACAACAACAGAACGAACTGCAACAAAGCAGGAGGAAGGACAAGAACAAGATATAAAGATTCAATCGGAGAGATTGTTTAAAAAAACACGACTTAACCATGATGGCCACATAAACAGAAAACTTCAACACCCCACGAAGTACATGAGGAAAATGCCCCACGAAGTACATGTGGAAAACTCCCCACGAAGTACATGTGGAAAAGTGCCCACGAAACATGTGGGAAAGTCCTCACGAAGTACATATGGAAAAGTCCCCACGAAGTACATATGGAAAAGTCCCCCACGAATTACATATGGAAGAGTCCCCACGAAGTACATGTGGAAAACTCCCCACGAAGTACATGTGGAAAAGTGCCCACGAAACATGTGGAAAACTCCCCACGAAGTACATGTGGAAAAGTGCCCACGAAGTACATGTGGAAGATACAATAAACACATAGAACATTACATGAGACATTTATTAAAGTTATATTTCTACACTCTATCTAGGGATAAAAGATCCAATTGAAACGGGTGCAAAATGTTATGAGAGACTTCCGTGTATTACAGGGACCCAAAATGGAGCAAGCAAACCAACACTCTAACCCATGCATGACATAAGAATTGACTAAGGAAGTTGCACATAGTGTTGGTTATCGCGTTGAGTGTGAAAGATTTAAAAATTGCTTCTGAAGTCGGAGGTATCGGACATTCCCAAATATTATAGCTAGTTTGTATACTACCGGACAATGCATTCAGTCCTGCGGACTACTCTTTTCTCATCAATGGCAGTTTGAGAACGAATGAGGTAACACACGAAGAGGATAGTATGCGAGAAAGAGGAATTAGGGTCTGATCTAGAATAGTTGTGGGTAACCATATGTGATTGTAGAACCTGACAGCTTTTCTTGTGATTGTAGGACCTGACTGCTTTTCTTGTGATTGTAGGACCTGACTGAACTATTTTCTTGTGATTGTAGGACCTGACTGAACTATTTTCTTGTGATTGTAAGACCTGACTGAACTATTTTCTTGTGATTGTAGGACCTGACTGAACTATTTTCTTGTGATTGTAAGACCTGACTGAACTATTTTCTTGTGATTGTAAGACCTGACTGAACTATTTTCTTGTGATTGTAGGACCTGACTGAACTATTTTCTTGTGATTGTAGGACCTGACTGAACTATTTTCTTGTGATTGTAGGACATGACTGAACTATTTTCTTGTGATTGTAGGACCTGACTGAACTATTTTCTTGTGATTGTAGGACCTGACTGAACTATTTTCTTGTGATTGTAGGACCAGACTGAACTATTTTCTTGTGATTGTAAGACCTGACTGAACTATTTTCTTGTGATTGTAGGACCTGACTGAACTATTTTCTTGTGATTGTAGGACATGACTGAACTATTTTCTTGTGATTGTAGGACCTGACTGAACTATTTTCTTGTGATTGTCGGACCTGACTGAACTATTTTCTTGTGATTGTAGGACCTGACTGAACTATTTTCTTGTGATTGTAGGACCTGACTGAACTATTTTCTTGCGCTATGAGACCCACAATTCTGTTTTTAGTTCTCTGTATTTCCAAGTAGTTTATTTCTAGTTCTCTGTATTTCCAAGTAGTTTATTATTAGCGCTGATGCCAGAGAACATAGAACTTTCATATATATCTTGCAGGTAATTAAAATGACTTAGTGGGCCACATTTAGCCCGAGTGCCGTATTTACCCACTACTGAAATATAACTTCTAGATATCCATGGTCTGACGTGAAGTTCTATCACAGGGCACACAATGGAAAGCCCGCAAATTAGAAGCATGAAGAATTCTTAAAGCTCTCAAAGCTAAAAAAAAACAAATCCCACAAAAATCACGAAATAATCTTAAGTACCAACAGTACCTGATTGTTGTGCATTCACTTCTAATGCAGAACAAACGAAGCGAATGTGGAACACAGAATACCCCCCTGAATCTCGTTAATTTACATGAATCACCATTTCGTGTTCACCTTCAACTCTATACGTCTCCTTCAATTTGCTTTTTTTTTGTGTGTTTATGTTAGAGCGAGGCCTCTTTCAACCATCCACGAACATTACGGCTGTATCGCCTTTTGTTATATTTGGTTGCATCTCTGCAGATGATGTTGTCTGTCAATATTCGGTTCCTGGTTAATATGATAATCAGGAAACTGGACAGAGCCTCCTAATGGACGACAAATGCGGGAATTGATCTAAATGTTAAGAAAACAGAGCAAATGGGATTGTATAGAGGTCATGGTATCAAACACAATACAATCCACTCACAGTGCCAGATGACGTGGAAGACGCTGCAGTTCCCAGGTGGCGTAGAACAAATGAGGATGTCACCAGAACACGTTCTAGTCAGCTGACTCTGTCCGAACAATCACACTTGTCATTCCACGTCTTTATCTCTCTGGATCCCGGCATATGGGATTGTTGTTACAGGCGTAATCGAAATTGTCCAAAAGGAAGACACTGTCCTTATTTGTGTTTCTGTATTGCTGATGTGGTTATGTGGTGATGTGGTTATTGCTGATGTGGTTATGGTTACTGCTTTGATGTTGCTAAAGAAATAAAGCTGTACTGTCGGGAAACAACCCGAAACTGGACATGAGGGGACTGGGGTACTACTAGGCAAATATCAAAATGAACAGAAATAGGTATAAATGTTACAAATATTAGTCAATAAAACACACTAGCAACGAGGCACAGCGATAGACGACGTTTCGACTAAAATCCTTTATCTGGAAAAAAAAGATAACAAACGAAATAAACAATGTACCAAAAGGTGGAGACACACATGAGGATGGTAATGTCATCGTATCTAATGCCATCTGGCCCTGGTGCTGTATTTTTTGTACTTTTCAGTGCCTTCCTGATTTCTTCAACTGTGATTAGCATATGGTTGAAGAACGGATATGCGTTAGTCGAAGAACGGATGAGGAGTTGGGAGAGTTGGCGGACATGTTCAATAATAGCCTTCTAAAGGGCACAGTGAAAGAAGACTGGTTGCACAGCTATTTAGTTCCACTACACAAACCTGGGAAGGACCACACCAGGATACATGGCCACAGAATAATAACTATGCAGAATACGATTGGCAAGCTTTTGGAAAAAATTGTGGCCCGGAAGGTATCGTGTTATCTTGAAAGAAATAAGTGTTTACCAACATTGTTAGGAGAATATCGTCCAGGAAAGAAGACATGGCAAAATGCAGCCATATTTGCGCAGGATGTTTTTGAGGGGTTCGATTCGCGCATGGAGACATGTGCGGTCGCAATAGACCTTGAGGATGCGTACAATAGGGTGTCCTTGGATATCTTGATGCACCAGCTGTTAAATCTTGCAGTTAATCCTTTTGTCGTGCGTTGGGTTGGCGCCGCCCTGATGCACAGGGTTGTAGTTCTTAAGTGTGGTAACTGGATATCTACACCAACGGTTATTAGCCCTGGCCTGCCACAGGGATCGCCTCTATCTCCTGTACTTTTCAATGTATACACAGTACATATCGCTGGCAATCAAATCACAGGTGTTGGCAGAACGATGTCATATGCCGATGATATCCTGGTGTATAGACAGGGCAGAAATCGAGAACAGTGCGTCGTGGACCTACAGGAGGAGCTGGACAGACTGACAAATTGGTGTCGAGATACGGGAGCAGTGGTTAATCCGTCTAAGGCATTCGTGACGTGGTTTTCCTTGAACAATCACATGGTAAAGACACCCATGCCACACGTTTCGTTGTCCGGGAAAAGTTTAGAAAGAACTAGCACAATGAGATATCTGGGTGTGTTTTTTGACAGAAGCCTGAGTTTCAGGGAACATGTTGACCACATTATCATAAGGGCAGGCAAAGGCTTAGCAGCAATGAAGGTTATGGCTGCTGCGCAATGTGAGCAAAGATTGTTATTTCTTTTGTACCAGGGTTTGATAGTGGCTGTGGTGGAATATGCACTGGCAATTCTGACTCTTAGCCAAACTCAGATCGAAAGACTGGATAGAGTCCAGAATGCAGCAATGCGTATCATTCTGGGATGCACAAGAGACACATCGACAAGAGCTATGCGATACCTACTTGACTGCCCAACAGCTGAGCATAGATTACAGTATTGCCGTGCACGGGCGTACCTTCAAATACATGCAGATAAGGAACACCCGTTGCATTCCGAAATACAGAAAGTTAAAGGCAGCAGACTCAAGAGAGGAAGGTCGTGGATGGGACGTGCTGAAGATGTAATACAAAGCGTGTGCCGATTACAGGATGTGGCAGTTGGTGCGGAATGGATAGGTCTACCCACAGATTTCGAAACTTGTTTGAGAGTAGTAATATCACTTAGCAGGGAATGCAGAGAATGGTGTCCCACAGCTGTGGAGAAAGAAGTGCAGGCTTTAATCAGTGAGAATACCAAAGAGGGGGATGTGATTATATACACTGATGGATCTGTAATTAGGCATGTTCGCAGTGCTTGGGCCTTTACAGCTCAGTGCGCAGGTAAAACGATCAAGGAGGAAAGTGGTGCCTTTGCGGTCACTACGAGTAGTATGACCATGGAGACTATGGCGGTGACCAAGGCATTTGAGTGGCTACGCACACAGAAAGTAATGCAGGTCTGCATCTTGAGTGACTCTATGAGTATGATTAAGAAGGTACAAGTCGGTCTCGTTCGCGAACAGTGGATTGAGGCCTTGAGAAATGCGAGCTTGAAGGCGGTTACATTTATTTTCGTGCCGGGACATGTGGGCGTTCGAGGCAATGAAAGAGCGGATCAACTGGCATCGTGTGCGATTGTGGCAAAGGGCGATGGGGCAATGGATCGCGCTGACGTTTTGAACTCCTTAAGAGATATAACACGCGAGAGTGAGACGAATGTGGATGATGATTCCTTTTCAATGGCTAGGATTAAAGATCAGGGATTGAGATGCGGTGTTGCTAGAGGTGAACATTTTGGAGGGCGCAGAAGAATGATGGTCAACCAGCATAGGACTGTCAGCAGAAGTGTGATGGCGGATACACTCAAGGAGAGATCGGAGCAACTATGGATGTGTCCAGTTTGCAGTGATGATGATCCGACGACTAACTAACTAACTAACTATGAGGATGGTAAGAGAAAAAGATGAAAGCGTGGTAAGAAATATGTCTTAGTGAAGAGAAAATTCAAAGCTGGAGAACGTCACTGTGTCTCAGTTTGGTGCAGCTAGCTTTCCACTTTCTCTCATTGCTGCAAGCTTGCTTGTTAAGCAGCAGATCATCCTATAGACAGCGCTGATAAGGCCACTTTCAAGGCCACTTTCATAGCTTATGACTCACGGACCATTGTAGGCTGCAGAACACATACTTCTTAGCTAAAGCAAAGTCTCCGTGTTTCCCGAGTGCTGATGATGTCAGCCGTGACTCTCGCCAATAAAACACCTACGAGCAAAATAAAAACAAGCCTTCATACGTGACGACTTTGATTATTGACGCAATTTTTGTTAGTTACTATTTATATACTTTGTGTCGTCTGCTAAAGCGGACCAGTGACATGGACGGATATAATCGAAAACATAGACTTAAAGAGGCTTGTCAAGCCCTTTATGAATACCAGAATAAACTCGCTTTAAACCTATATTTTTTTTAAATGTCAGTTCCACCTTTGTGACGTTATGGGCAAACGTAATTAACCCAATAATAGTAACAATAATTTTTTGAACATGTGACAGATTCTTAGCCCATTCCCACAACATTCCTTAGTCGCCCCCTATTACACGTATGGAATGAGGACAATGATCTTATTCTTTTCACCCTGAACTAGAAGCCCAGATCCAGGCTACTTCTAGCGACATGCCGTGAAAGAAGATGGAAGCCCTACCCTAATGAAACCTGAACAAGAAGGTTAGTTGTCACATGGGCTATTACTAAAGTTATAAAATAGATAAGACAAATAAAATGTAAAACAATACAGACAACGTCGTAAATGGAAGTAAAAAAAAAACAGACATAAAAATGGAAGACAAAATGTATGGAGCAACCGAGACGTAAATAACTCGCACAGAAAGACCAGACCTACTTTACGGCAATATTCCTATTTTTAGTGAAGACTGCGGGAAGGTTTCTCGAAACGTCTGAGATTTCTTATGCCAGCACTTAAATGGCACGTCTCGCTGATGTCAATCAACTGTCAAGTGACTAATTGAATTCCGTTCACAGCCGCAAGAAGGTCTAGTCCATCATAGGACATCGTTAGACCAGGATAATGTTACATTTGATTTGGTGACAATTTAAATAATTTCATGGTCAGTCCACTTGAGATGCCAAAGATTACCAATTAACAGTCTTAGACAAGGTATGTCAATATATTCGTAAATATCAAGTGCCGTCTCCACAGGTAAAGTTGGCTGCAACGGACATCCAACATTCTCCGTCTCCTGCTTTAGTAGTGCACTCTGCTAGACTGTAACCAGTATATCTTGTAACGTTCACGAAAAATTGGGAGTGGTTGAAATATAAGACATTAAATTCATGATTTTAAACGTGAAATATGAGAAATTCATGATTTTAAGCATAGATTTTTAGATATATATGGATTTAGCACAAGTCCGAGAAAAGACGGATGTTGCTAAAAAAAATAGCACGGGATTTCACGTTTTAAAGAGCTCTCACTTAAACAAGCGCTTCTCTATTATAGAGTGAGCACTCATATTCGGTCATTCAATTTGTACCCTCTGGTGACGTACGCTTCTTTCAATCGCAGAATTGAGTCTAATTTGGTTATATCATAGTTTTTTGGCCACCAAAATAATTACGGTTGTATTCAACAAACCACAACCCTTCGGCTGTTATAGCCATTTTGTGTACTGATCACGCTGCGTCACCTATTTAGGTATATACCCACATGAAGCCTCACCTATCTCATGTTATGTTATGTTCCTCCAGGGCCATAGGCGGCGCATAGGGCAGAAACCATAGCCTTCCATTTCTGTCTTTGTGTTGCCAGGTCTTTCAATTCTTGCGTGTTGTTTAGGTTCATTGATATGCCTTCTCTATTAATGGTTCTTTGTAGAGTTTCTCTAGGTCTCCCTCTTCTTCTTACTCCAGGTGGCACCCAATATAGTGACTGCTGGGGAATTCTTAGGCTGTTCATTCTGAGAACATGGCCGATGTAAGTCCAACGCCTTTGTCTAATGAAGGAAGATATATAGGTTTGTTTGCTTTCCTCTCTTATAGTAGTGTTAGATTTAAAGTCACTACACTTAACGTTCAGAATGGTACGTAGGCATTTGTTTTCAAAAGAGTCGAGTCTTTTATCTGTGGCTTTTGTGGCTTTCCAACTTTCGCACCCATATGATAGAATAGGGATGATGTTGGAGTTAAACAACTTGAGTTAAACCTATCTCATGCAGTGGCATATATTCTGGAGGGCGGCGTGCCAGGTAAGAGAATAAGAGGAAGACCAAGAATACGATGGACCAGCGACATCGAAGAATGTATGCACATGTCTCTGGCCAATGCAGGCCTGCTTGTCCGGAACAGAGAGACGTTTAGAGTATTTACGCCGACGACAACGAGCTGTATATAATGTGTCATGTGATATATCACATACAGATATCACATACAGATATCACATACAGATATCACATATACATAACATATATACCGATCACATACAGATATCACATATAGATAACATATATACCGATCACATACAGATATCACATATAGATAACATATATACCGATCACATACAGATATCACATACAGATATCACATACAGATATCACATACAGATATCACATACAGATATCACATACAGATATCACATACAGATATCACATACAGATATCACATACAGATATCACATACAGATATCACATACAGATATCACATACAGATATCACATACAGATATCACATACAGATATCACATACAGATATCACTTATATACCGATCACATACAGATATCACATCAGAAATACATATGTCAAGCTTACAATGCATAAAGGTAAAGGTAGGTTATATGGCAGCAACCTGCCATCGGGGATGAAGATAACTCTTCATGTACTAAGCCACAGCAAATATTTGGTAGGGTGGCCAGTTCCCTTCCTTGCTGTCTTTACCTCTCCGAGTTCATGCGGCAGGTACTCATTGACAGCTGAGTCGACTGGAGAAGTGGTCGTGTCAAGCGAGAAATCATAACCTGTGTTTTGTTGGACGTGGTTTCGAACCCGGCACACTGTAGCCCCATAATAACAGGCATGTTCACTATAAACTACGCTACGGCGCTCCTCCCAATGCATAAGACACACGTAAAACTAAACCAGGACATTAGACAAAGATCACAAAAAACAAGCGAAAATGTATAACAGTGTTAGCAAGAGAAATCAAGGGAAAAGAGGGACATTGCAACATCATAAAAAAAGCTAGCGGGAAATTATAAAAACATTAAGTAATATTATCAAAGGCAAAAAAGACAAAGTGATTAGTAACACCAAAGAACGGATGACGAGATTGAGGGAAAACTTCGAATAACTTGTAAATAGAAAAACCCATCAAGTTCTACCAAATATAAAGCAGGAAAATGAGAATTTATAGGTCAACTATGAAATATCAGGTAAAGACAGAATAAAATGCATTAAAACTTCTATAAGGTTGGAGATTGCTGCCCCAGACTGAATTCCAGAAGAAGACATCAAAACAAATTACATGTCAGCAAAATGAATGTACAACATACAAATACTGGACAAGATTTACGTGAATACAATATAAGGAAAGATACCTGGTCAAACTACATAAGAAGATAGATTCACGGGATTGTTGTGTACATTATTAGAAATGTAGTCTTGTAATGCCATGGGGAAAAAGCTAGATTCTGTGGTTTGTTCAACAAAGTATTAGAAAGAGGGTACAGTCTTTTAATGCCAAAAAAATGCTAGATTTACTGCACTATTGAACAAATTAGTAGATAGGTAGTTTTGTAACGCCAAAAAAAGCTAGATTTACTGGATTGTTCTACAAATTATTAGGAAAACGCTGTAGGCTTTTAATGTCAGAAGTAGCTAGATTCACATAATTATACAAGGTAATAGAAAGATTCACATTCATCTATCTTTTAATTTCATAAAAAAGATAGACTTGACTTTTTTTAGTTAGATATATAGCGTTTTTGTTTACGTTTTGGTGACCTTTTCTTAGGGAAAAACCCTCAACTCTATAATAAACGTTGTAGTTTTCTTGTTTATTTACAACAACAAACAAAAAGCAATTCGAGTTAAGAAGAAAATCATGCAGCAAAAAGGATTGAACCAGTTACGCTCAGATGGCAACCTCTCGCCTTGCAACTTTAATCAACACGTCTTTTGTCTACGACCACACACCGCATACGAAATTCGACTCATATTCTTGGTCATTTTTGTGTTCACAATTTTAACAATTATTTCCCTTTAAAGATAAATATTTATCAATGGATCCTTGACATACGGAAGACGATGCTGGTACGATACTAAATTACTAACTTATTCTGCACATACTGTTATTGCTTTAATTACTAACTAAATTACTAACTTATTCTGCACATACTGTTATTGCTTTAATTACTAACTAAATTACTAACTAATTCTGCATATACTGTTATTGCTTTAATTACTAACTAAATTACTAACTTATTCTGCACATACTGTTATTGCTTTAATTACTAACTAAATTACTAACTAATTCTGCATATACTGTTATTGCTTTAATTACTAACTAAATTATTAACTTATTCTGCATATACTGTTATTGCTTTAATTACTAACTAAATTACTAACTAATTCTGCATATACTGTTATTGCTTTAATTACTAACTAAATTATTAACTTATTCTGCATATACTGTTATTGCTTTAATTACTAACTAAATTACTAACTTATACTGCACATACTGTTATTGCTTTAATTACTAACTACATTACTAACTAATTCTGCATATACTGTTATTGCTTTAATTACTAACTAAATTATTAACTTATTCTGCATATACTGTTATTGCTTTAATTACTAACTAAATTACTAACTAATTCTGCATATACTGTTATTGCTTTAATTACTAACTAAATTATTAACTTATTCTGCATATACTGTTATTGCTTTAATTACTAACTAAATTACTAACTAATTCTGCATATACTGTTATTGCTTTAATTACTAACTAAATTATTAACTTATTCTGCACACACTGTTATTGCTTTAATTACTAACTAAATTACTAACTTATTCTGCACATACTGTTATTGCTTTAATTACTAACTACATTACTAACTAATTCTGCATATACTGTTATTGCTTTAATTACTAACTAAATTATTAACTTATTCTGCATATACTGTTATTGCTTTAATTACTAACTAAATTACTAACTAACTCTGCATATACTGTTATTGCTTTAATTACTAACTAAATTACTAACTTATTCTGCACATATTATTATTGCTTTAATTACTAACTGAATTACTAACTTATTCTGCACATACTGTTATTGCTTTAATTACTAACTAAATTACTAACTAATTCTGCATATACTGTTATTGCTTTAATTACTAACTAAATTACTAACTTATTCTGCATATACTGTTATTGCTTTAATTACTAACTAAATTATTAACTTATTCTGCATATACTGTTATTGCTTTAATTACTAACTAAATTACTAACTAATTCTGCATATACTGTTATTGCTTTAATTACTAACTAAATTGATATTAAGAAAACTAATTAAGTAATACTTTTCTCAGAAAAATATACATTGTAAAAATGTACACATTTGTATATTTAAACTATTACTGAGGAAAAAATTGTTTACATATAACAATTTCTGCATTTTTACAATGTATGTTTTCTCAGTACCACTTGAGTTAGTTTTCTCAGTACCACTTGAGTTAGTTTTCTCAGTATCACTTGAGTTAGTTTTCTCAGTATCACTTGAGTTAGTTTTCTCAGTATCACTTGAGTTAGTTTTCTCAGTATCACTTGAGTTAGTTTTCTCAGTATCACTTGAGTTAGTTTTCTCAGTATCACTTGAGTTAGTTTTCTAAAATTAAATGTTCAGTATTGATGCCACTTTTGTTGATTTATGCATTCAGTTTTTGTTAAAATAAACTCATTTTTCCTCCAGACAAAATCACATTATGGAGAAAAGTAGGTACACGCCCATAGAAACATTAATATACAACATTTCCTAATTTTATTTTACATATTATGCATACCTAAACCTAATACCTAAACCTAATACCTGAACCTATTACCTAAACCTAATACCTGAACCTATTACCTAAACCTAATACCTGAACCTAATACCTGAACCTAATACCTGAACCTATTACCTGAACCTAACACCTGAACCTATTACCTGAACCTAATACCTGAACCTATTACCTGAACCTAATACCTGAACCTATTACCTGAACCTAATACCTAAAACAAATACACTTGAAATATTAAATAAACATATTTTTTCCATGGAAAACAAGAAATAATAGGCCTACTGAATGATGTAAAGAAACTTGAACACTTGTATTATTTGAACCTATTCCTTCCAGAAATGGAAGCCTTGATAGAGAAATAGAGACGAGATGTCAAAATGCAAATGCAGTAACATACCAACTATCACCACTACTTCTTCATCCCAAGATCGAGATGGAAGTTAAAAGACAAATGATCTACAGTATATTCCTACCAACACTGTGTTACCAGTGCTAAACCTGGTCTCTCTCATCTTCACATTACAAAAAGATAGTGACATGTGAGATGAAATGCTTGAGGAAAGCTGCAGGAGTCACTAGGCTCTATATATTACGAAATGAAGACATCAGGGAAAGAATAGGTATAATACCTTCCACAAAATAGGACTACATAGAAAGGCACGCAGATCAAGTGCTTTGGCCACATTATGAGAATGTATCACGACAGGTTGCCAGTACAGGCATATAACCAAATTAGATCAGGGCACAGAGCCAGCGGAAGACCACAAAAAACATGGATAGAAAACAACAGGGACATCTTGAACAAATACGGTCACAGCACAGCCGAGGCCACTCATCTGGCTTTGGATCACAAGCTCGAGCTTCAATCACCCCAACGCTTAACGGCAAGAGTTGATAACAAACCACCTGCGGAAAGATAATAGTAGTCCTTTCAGTTGGCCACTCCATCAGACAATGACACATACTTGGACAATTGTACTATTTGAACCTAGTCCTTCCAGTTGTCCACTCCATCTGTCACTAAAAGTCACAGCGTATCCTAAATGACAACATTTCCCAGAAAGATTTCTTGATTCTTGATGGGAAATCAGCGCCATTGCACACGGGTTTTTTTGCGCCATTGCACATAAGTGCTCCGCTCACCGTTCCAGCAGCCATATACGAGTATGCGGACTCAAAGCCCCAGTCAGATGTTGATTATGCGATCTTCGTAGCTTCCCAGAGATGACGCACTTTCAAAAAAGATGTCCTTTCAAACAACTTACATGAACCTGAATAGTAGGCTATCATGAGAAATGTGTGCTGCTCATGCAGATATATCAGTGATTGCATCTCCTAGACGATGGGGGATATAACGTACATTTTTCCTTGTTTACTGTTCGGCCTTCACGAATGAAATCATAGTAGACAATACCCCGGGATTTAACAAGAACTTCGAGCATAACATTTCCTTAGCTCTTGTCCAAACGACATTTGTGTGTCCGGGGAAATACAGGACACTTCTGTGTCCGGGGAGATACAGATTTCCATTCAGAGGTCTGACATTTTGGCAAAGAATCGTACACAAAACAGAATCAATCAGAAGAAAAAGAACCCGAAAAGTGGAGATGAAACAGTCGGATTATACTGCATGGCATTGCGTGGGCACATGGATCCCTACTGGTAAAGCAGTACCTCACACAAAGATCCCTACTGATAAAACAAAACCTCACACAAAGATCCATACTGGTAAAGCAGTACCTCACACAAAGATCCATACTGATAAAACAAAACCTCACACAAAGATCCCTACTGGTAAAGAAGTACCTTGCAAAGCACAATGTGATTAACTTGGAAAAACCTCCATATTCACCCAGCCTTGCACTTTCCTTGCTCCCTTGATTGAAATCGGCGCCGAAAGGACAGCGATTCAAGAAGGCACATGTGCTTCAAGTGCTAGTGAGAGATGTGTTCAGAAATAGGTTCCACGAATGCTTCCAGAAGCTGTATGCACGTTGGCAAAAGTGTGTAGTTCCCGAAAAGAACTACTTTGAAGAAAATGTAGTATAGAAAATTCTATTGTTACTTATTTCTATATACTTCACTAATTCAGTGAACATTTTATTGCGTACAACATCAGTAACTGTGGGAAATAACGAGAGAAATGGGCTTCCCAGAACATCTAACAATATCTTATTGAATCACTCTACTATAATCAACAAGCAGCTGTGAGAGTTGTTGGTGATATCACAGAATGGTTTTCCGTAGATAGCGGGGTAATCACAGGATTGTACCCAATCGCCGTACTTATATAATATATATGCAGAAAACATCATGAGGAAAATAAGGAACAACAAAGGGCACAAAAAATGTCATCCCCTAAATATATGAGGATGTGAAATATCAGAGAAAAGATACGCAGATGATTCGGTACTTCTAACTACACACAAAGAAGGGCTAGATACGATGATCATTAAAACAAAAACATACAGCGGAGAACAAAACCTTCAATTAAAGATACAGAAAATCAAGCTCATGACAACAGATAAAACCAAAGTAACACCAAGAATTAAAATAGATAACATGGAACTGGAAAACTTCAACAAGTTTGATTATCTGGGTGCAAATATAAACAGTTTAGGTGATTGTACAATGGAAATTAGGAAAAGAATAACGATAACGAAATTAAAAGAAATGAAAAATATATGGAAAAATTGTTATAAAGAAACAAAATGTATACTTCTTCTTTGATCAGACATTTTTCCAGTTGCAACTTAGAGCAGTGAGACTTTTACACTAATTAGAACAACGGTAACAAGAATATCGACAATCGAACTGAAGTGTTATAGGGCAATATTAAGAATCTCCTTGACAGAATAGATAAGGAACAGTTAGGCTTTGAGTATGCTGAATATAGAGGAAGGATGGCTGGTGAATACAATTTTACATAGAAAACTGAAATATTTCGGACATATAATAAGACACAATGACATGGAAGGACGCATATTAGAGGGTATAATTCCGGGAAGTAGAAGAAGAGGTAGATCTAGAAGGAGATGGACAGATGACATCAAAGAATGTATGAAGATATCACTAGAGGAGGCAGGCAGATTGACAGAGGACAGAATCAATTGCAAAGACAACATTCTGGAAAGAATATGTCACGTGATAACGATGGTGAAATGTTTGAAGCTACTGCTTATAAATATATATGCATATATGTGTATGTGTGAGTGGTGGGGCTGGGGGGGGCTGTTCATAAACACGTCAAAACTTGTTTGCCAATTTTAACGGTATACCACCCCCCCCCCACCCAATTTATCAACAACTATTATAAATTCAAAGAACCCCCATCCCCACTGCGTAATTATATCACATTAATTTAGTTCCTCTCCTGTCTTCACTAAACAAAATGTTTAGCACACAAAGTTTAGCACGAAATGTTTAGCACGAAATGTTTAGCACGAAATGTTTAGCACACAAAGTTAGTACAACAAAGTTAGTACAACAAAGTTTAGCACAACAAAGTTTAGCACAACAAAGTTTAGCACAACAAAGTTTAGCACAACAAAGTTTAGCACAACAAAGTTTAGCACAACAAAGTTTAGCACAACAAAGTTTAGCACACAACGTTTAGCACGAAATGTTTAGCACAACAAAGTTTGTACAACAAAGTTTAGCACAACAAAGTTTAGCACAACAAAGTTTAGCACAACAAAGTTTAGCACAACAAAGTTTAGCACAACAAAGTTTGTACAACAAAGTTTAGCACAACAAGTACGAAAAACTACTAGTTTTGTTTCAGATTTTTTTTAAATCTTTCAAATTCAAACAATTTAGTTGGTTTTTTTTTAATTGTAATGTTGACGTCAGCTTTTACTTTTGTCAACTCCCCTCCCCTCCTCTACCCCCTTCCCTCCTTGTCAACAATTGCTATAACTGTTTCAGACTTCCTTCCTCCACCTCCCCCCCCCGATTGGTACTATAATTTATGGACAGTCCCTATACATATACACTTGTACATTAAAATCAGCGTTCGTAACGATATAACCAACTTCAACATCGGCCTTAGGTTGAAACGCTCGTGCCTCGACCAGCGGTTTTCATCCCCCATCTAACAAACAACAATCATCGCTCCTGTTTCCTACACAACAACAACATATATAGACAAATATACGTGTATGAATGTATCATGTTTCCTACACAACAATATATATAGACAAATGTACGTGTATGAATGTATCATGTTTCCTACACAACAATATATATAGACAAATGTACGTGTATGAATGTATCATGTTTCCTACACAACAATATATATAGACAAATGTACGTGTATGAATGTATCATGTTTCCTACACAACAATATATATAGACAAATATACGTGTGTGAATGTATCATCAATTAAACAGAATCTATATATTACGGACCAGAACTCGACATATTCTTTCCAGAACGTTGTCTTTGCAATTGATGTCCTGAACCCGACCATCTTGTGTCAATCTGTCTGCCTCTTCCAATGATATCTTCATACAGTCTTTGATGTCATCTGTCCACCTCCTTCTTGGTCGACTTCTTCTACTTTCCGGAATTATGTCCTCTAATATACGTCTTTCCATGTCATTGTATTTTTTCTATATGTCCGAAATATTTCAGTTTTATTATGTAAAATTGTATTCACCAGCCATTCTTCCTCTATATCCGGCATATATATATTTCGCAGCCATTTCTGTATGGTTGTAAAGCTCTAATATAATCAAATTGGACTAACGTACAGGGTTGAAAGCAGCGTACCTCATATAAGAACTCTTCCAATAGAATTAATTAGGACCCCGTTCTTTGCGTTTTGACTATTGTTAGGCTTAGGGTTAGTGACTGCACACTTGGAATCGCATGATTCCCCTGTTACAAGATTCCCTACACTATTCATCTGCTAAAAGACTCCTCTGTTACAAGATTACCCTGTTACATTATTCCTCTGTTACAAGTTTCCCCTGTTACAAGATTCCCCTGCTGCAAGATTCCCCTGTTACAAGATTCCCCTGCTGCAAGATTCCCCTGTTACAAGATTCCCCTGCTGCAAGATTCCCCTGTTACAAGATTCCCCTGCTGCAAAATTTCTTCGTTACAAGATTCCCCCTATGACGCTTTCGCCTTTTCAGTTTATGAAAGATGGATGTTTATTATTACTCATTTTGTAGAAGGAAATAAGAAAATGGAGAGAGGTTTAGATAAGAAATAAAAAGAATGTGTGTTTAGATTTAGGAAGTATCCACGCGGTAACTGGAGATTGAAAAATAGTGTTTAGAAGTGGTATACTGGAGATTGAAAAAATAGTGTTTAGAAGTGGTATACTTCGTAAAAAACCAGGGAAAAGATAGTAAATGTTTCTGCTGATTTTACATGGAAAGGAGATCGTGTGGAATATAGATTGAGAACCCAAACTGTAAACTCTTTGGTTGAATATCTGATATATAGACTTATCAATAGCAGGAGAAAATGACTTAACAAAAAATTGTTATTTTATAGTAACATTGGTGGATCAATATTCGAAAATAACAATAGTTATCTTATAGTCTAACAGATCGATTGATTCTTTAGTAGAAGACATAATTATCTTAATAACATATCAATTGATCAGTAGTACAAGATCCGATCAATTTATCAACAGTAAAATCTACAATTGTTGTGGTCGATTGATCGAGGTTAAAAGATCATATAGAATGTTGAATAGTAGAAGGTACATCTGTAACGATTGTAACTACACGGTTGTGTAGAAGATGCAACTTAATCACTAACATAACAATGTTACTAACATAACATAATTAACATAAATTAGCAATATAACTAAAGTAACTTACATCAAAGAATAACACAAGATTTCAGAATCAGTAACATAACAGTTTGACTGACATAACATGACAGAATAACTAACATAGAAACTTGTAAACAGAAGCCAGAATAACAGATAGATTTATCAAAAGAAAATAGAATGTTAAGTACTTGCCATACAGTGGACAAAGTTAGCAAATATAAAGAAAACCAGATGAAACAGTCAAGAAACAAGTAAAAATATTACATATGTTTACTCCAAGAAACAAAATAAAATTATAACTACATACCTAAAACGATAATCATCAAAGTTACTCTCATTTTCAGCTTGTCAAGTAATCCACGCGATGAACAAGTAGGAACATCCACAGAAACAACAAATGAGTAAATCTGTTCTATGATTCTGACCAGGTATATCAGCGGTTTACATCTCAAGAGCGTTCACTTCCATTGATTCTCAATCAAATTCAAATTTCTGTTCCCGTTTCCGATAGGTAATCGTTTATGTTACAATGAAACAACATCTAACTAGCAATTATAAAAACATCAATAGAATAACATTACACAAGTAAACAAATAATTTCCCTATACTGGTTAGCATAACATCACAATAACATAACTATCATAATATTATAGCAATACAACTCAACACCACAAATCACAACATTACAATATAACTAACACGGCAGCATGATTAACACAACCACTAATATAACAGCACAGCTACAATAACAAGAGGACTTATAAAACATTTTTAAAATCAGCAACATAACAGCATGACAGCCATAAAATAACATAATCAATAACATAACAGCATGACTAACTTAGCATAATGCAATAATTAACATAACAGCAAAGCTAACATAACAATATAACCAACGTAAATACCATGGTAGCATAATATCACAGAACATAACAGCTAGACTAACATAACAGAAACACTAGCATAACAGGATAATTAACACCGTCTAACTATCATAGCATTACAGAATCGCAAGCATAACATAGCAGCTGAACATAACATACCAGAATAACTATCATAACACAATAACTAACATAACAGCATAGCTGACAATAATCACAGCATTAACATAACATAACATTAGTATAGCTAATATACACGCGACAACATTATGACTAACATATCATAATAATAAAGCTAGCATAACACCATAACTTATACCTAACATAACACACTAATAGATATTTGCTGCCGTAGAATGTTATAACATAACACTAACACACTAATAGATATTTGCTGCCGTAGAATGTTATAACATAACACTAACACACTAATAGATATTTGCTGCCGTAGAATGTTATAACTAACATAACACTAACACACTAATAGATATTTGCTGCCGTAGAATGTTATAACTAACATAACACTAACACACTAATAGATATTTGCTGCCGTAGAATGTTATAACTAACATAACACTAACACACTAATAGATATTTGCTGCCGTAGAATATTATAACTAACATAACACTAACACACAAATAGATCTTTGCTGCCGTAGAATGTTATAAATGTTGCAATTTGTGTAGACATATTCACCAGAAACCAGATCCGGCAACATTCACCTCGAATGTTGAGAATAAAGATTAGGCCTACACAAATAAATGTTCATAAACACTGGCGCGTTAAGTTAGTAGCGTGAAGGTTATATGTTCTTGTATCTCCCTCAAGAAGTGTGCTTTGGATGTTCCCGTACAGTTTATCGCACGGTCTGCGGCGATTTATTGCGGACGGTGATTCATTCCAAACACGGGTGAAAGCCGGCTGTTTATTTCTATCCCAAAGAAAAAGGCTAAGTTCTTGCATGCGAGATCATCTATCGGCCAGTGTTTGAAGGGCCCTAGACATCTCGTTCATGAGCATGTGATGCTAGTAAGGCGCACTAAACACCTGGGGATATTGTGAAAATCAGGGGGCGGTGCGTTACTCAAGACTCGCGTGCTTGTCACCGACAGATAACTCCACCCACTGAAGTAAAACCGACGAACCGAGAAGCTTCGAATGTAGCGATAAATTCAGGAATTTGTCAGTGTAGCGTGACAGCAGCAATGGCAGCCTTGACTTGGTGTGGTGGGTACTCTGAAATCATAATATATCGCAATCAATAAATATCGAATAAATTAATAACAACACGTTTGAATGATTTCTAGCCGAGATTCTTGACTTCCGATCTACCAGTGTACAGTAGCTTGTCCAATTCTTGCCTGCTGGGGGAACGTAAGTTGGTGGGGTACATCTTTGGGGCAGATACATAGATGACACATCTCGCCGAAATATGTTATTTTTCATGTGATATCTGTTTTGTGGGATTGTTAAGATTTTATTGTAATCTCTTTACAAAATAGATCGAAAAATGTCAAAATTTAGGAAATATATAAAGCAAAAGGTAATATTGAGAAAGAACACAAGGTAAGTATATATATATATATATTTATAGACTTTTTAACGGAGGTAAAACATAAGGAGTAGTTTGGTTTAGATGTTGTAATGGAAAATAAGTCATTATATTCATTGATTACCCGGGATCGTGTCCGCAGACATCATCTAAATTCTACGCATAGAAATCTCCCCGCATCATATTGGTTGTTAGATATACCAGCAGGGGCGTAGATACGTTTCCGGTAGAGGGGAAAGAGTGTTTACCATGGTAATTGTTATTTCAAAAATGGTTAGTTCCTTGTTTTTTGGGGGAATTTCTTCAACATACATTTCTGACGATCATTTTTTTTTCTGTTCCTTTTTCATAATTATTTTTCGGACTTCCTAATAGTAAATGCTATATTATGATTTTCTAAAGGGGATCGGGGAGTTGATTTCCCCCCCCCCCTTTATTCACTGACTTGACTAATAAGAAGTTAGTCATGTGTCTGTCCCTGTAGCTTCAAGATAATGAGCGCCTCTACACACATATATATACATACAAACAAAGAGAGAGGGGGGGGATAAGTCCTTCAATTGAAGTTGCAGCTGTTTCCATCAGAAAACAAGTCCAAATTACTCTTCAGAAATATTGCTTTAAAAATCTGGACAGCTCTAGTGATTATGTGTACACGTTGTCCTCCATTTAATATACACCCATGTAAAGGGTATATCGGTTATATATTTTTTTCAATCCGGAAGACTTTTAAAATAAATAACACTAGCAGTTGGTGTTGATTGTCTGAACAACCAATACTGACATGGTTCTAACCTCGTTCTGACTTGACTTTAGGGGTTAGAAGTCATATTTGTGAAGCGCTTCAAAGATCAATTTTTATCTGAGTATGCTAATTTGTATATTTATATCCCCATGAATTAAGAGCAAAATAGCTCTTTTGTCATTAATTCATTTATGGAATGGGGGAATTCTATATGTATTTCATACCACTAATGTTCCGAAGATACTGTGATCGCAGTCCAAACCTTGTTTTCGTTCTTGTTTCCCTTAGTGCCAACCCATTTTGTGATAATTGATCCAAATATTATATCAATAAATAATCAATTAATAATAATAATACATTTAATATAGTATTATAAATAAATAATAATTGAAATAATTAATTCATTTTTAGTGTTAGGGTTAGGGTTAGTTATATAATTAACCCTAACCCTAAATATAGTTATGTTTAAATTGATAAATGATAAACATACACTGATAAAAATAGGCATGGTAAATAATCACGCAGGTAGGCACTAATTGGCGCAACTGGGGTTGGCGTGCGATCAACCGTTCCAACCATCAGCGGTGCTCAAAACTTTATGAAGAAGCCACTGCTTATTAAATTCAGAGACCACCATTTTTTAAATTTTTTAAAATGTATTTTCTCTTACGTATAATGCATCGTTTACACATTTACATAGAAGTATTACATTGTTTACACACTTACACAGAAGTATTACATTGTTACATTCCACGTATAAATTTTCATATTGCTTGTCTTTAATTTTTCCCTCCAATCTGGCAAGTCACACATAATCCATAAAATAGACATAAATGAGTGATATATTCACTTCAGCACTAACAATTACTGTTATTCTTCTGCAATAGTTTTATAATATTCACTTGGAATTTTGTGGTGCTGCTAGTTTACAGCATGGCTGCGATATTTGGTGATTTCGTCTCACTACATCCGTTTTCGGAATATGAAACAAAAAAGGGACATAACACTTTTATTTTACAATTGTTGTTTTGAAATGCTAGAGTTACGGTTCATGATTCCCATTTTTGGCGAACAAAAAAAAGGAGGGGGTAAAGGGTAAAGTACATGTGCTTCATTTTGATCCTTTAACGCGGTTCTTTTAAACCTGAACGAAGGTCAACTTTGGCTATATAAGGACGTATGGACGTAAAACATATAGGAAGTTAAAGTTCAGATTACATTAATCATCATCATCTAGTGCTGTCTCCGCAACGAAGGTTGGCTGCAACAGATCTCCAACATTCCCTCTTTCTTGTTTTGTGGTGTACTCTGCTAGACTGTAACCTGTCTATCGTGTGATGTTACTCTCCCACTTGTATCTCTGCCTACCTCTTGCACACTTCCCTTTGACTTTACCCTCAAGTAAGATCTTCAATAGGGTGTCATGTCTTTTAATGTGTTCAAACTATTTTATTTGCCTGATCTTTATTTCTTTTAGTAGTTCTTCCTTCATATTAAGTGTTTTTGGAACCTCTTTATTTGTTTTCTTCTCTTTCCATGATGTTCTCCCTATTCTTCTATATGCCCACATCTCAAAGGCATCAATTCTGTCTTCTAATTGTTTATTTAGTGTCCATGTTTCTGAGCCATATATTACTATAAAATAGATGTAGCATTTTCTAATTCTCATTTGCAATTTGTTTAGATATTATTATTTTTCTCATGTCATTGAAGGTACTTTTAGCCATTCTTATTCTCCTTTAACTGCCATCATTTGTGATTATGTGTACAAGATATTGTTTTACTTGTTGTAGTTTCTCTCCATGTATGTTTATGTTTAGCTCTTGTTCTTCTGTGTCCTTGCTGATTATCAGGGGGGGGGGGGGGGGGTTGTTGATATTTATATCCAGTCCATATTCATTACTTGATTTATTGACGATCTATTAGTCTTTGTAGTTCATGTCCACTTTCTGCTAAAAGAACAATGTCATCTGCATATCTCAGGTTGTTTATTATTTTCATGCTTTTTTTTAATATATATATATCCAGTACATATTCTTTATTTGATTTATTGACTTGGTCTATTAATCCAGATTACAATATAACCTTTTATCTTTTATTCAAATTTCCAGATTTGCCTTCTTTGTCCACTTTCATTCTCAAACTCCCGCTGGATCTCTCTTGTAACAGGGACCATGTTCCTACTTGATTTCTAGCGTGATAAAGTCTTGATAATGGAAATACGTTGTGTCGCCTTTGTATTTGTGTCAGTGGCCGACACATCCGTATTCAGCGGGAGATTGGAAAATAATCGTGTATAAATAGACTGCGAGGGAGAGTAGATGGCTACCGCCCTCATTTGCAGAGCCTGTGAAATGTGAGATCGCTAACATCTCAAACCCCTACGGCATTAATAAATGCTATGGGTTACTTTACTTTTTTTATGTATAAATAATGCATTAGCGATTACTGGGTAACGGATGCGTTTCTTGACATTGAATACGTCTCAGTAGTATGCCATTGCTTTCTAAGCTGATTTTGGGCTCTTATCACTTACCGACCTGGATGTGCTCTCATTCCAAAACGGGGTCTTTCCAACTCCCACTGTTGTCGATAATACGATCTCCCGCCTTCTACGCCAGCAGCCGAGACATGGTGGTTAAGAAAGATTAATCATGGAGGGAAACATTCTAGGAAAGAGAACAAGAGGCAGACCAAGACTACGATGTACAAATGACATCGAAGAGCTTCTGAAAATGATACTGGAAGAAGCTGGGCAACTTGCACAGAATCGAGACGCTTAGAGCGTGGAAGTAAGAAAAATGTTATGTAAAGGTAAAGTGACAGAGAGGGGGTAGTGGATTAAAGCCCTTTTTATGGTGGGGCAAGCTCCTGTCAACTATTTCGCCCGTTCACAATGATTATATCACGGAGTTTGATTACTAAAACTAGGGGGGGGGGGGGGGTTACTTGTTTTTTTATGTTTCAATCACTGGGAATGATTAATAATAATCGTCCATTACATGAGATGTTAACAACAGTTTCATACTTGTGTTGTTGTATCTCTCTGATGTGTGCCGAGATGTTAACAACAGTTTCATACTTGTGTTGTTGTATCTCTCTGGTGTGTGCCGAGATGTTAACAACAGTTTCATACTTGTGTTGTTGTATCTCTTTGATGTGTGCGCGTGTGGCCGTCCATCACAGACGATCTATCTATTCGCTAAACCCTTTGTTGCCGGTCAGAGTCAGGGGTAGAAGAGTTTTCTGGAGATGGTCCTCTTGTGTGCTGAGTATATTGTGGAGTTTGTCGCCTATTTTATTTCGGTGGTCCATGGCTTTCGTGGTCTATCACATAATATGATGACATAAATTTCAGACTTGTGCTTGTGCATTTCTCTGGTGTGTGTGGATATGTCTGAAAATTCCTATTCTGGCGATATAAACCCCTGTCGTCACATTTCGTACATTTATGATTAGAATTGTGCGTGTGTGTGTTTGTTGTTGGGTCGTTTCGATCATCACGACTTCTCCTTGCTTCTGAGATTTGATGCATCTCGGTGATGCAAGCTCCTGTACTGATGTTGCTGCGTCACATTGGGCGATTCTGAGCAACCTACTCCCTGAAAGTGGCGTCACCGTTGAAGCTCTTTAGAGATGTATTACTATGTATTACTAGGAGGAGACTCGCCAAACCAATTACAAGGTCACACGGTGTATTACTAAACGGAGACTCGACAAGCGAATCAGAGGTTACACGGTGTTTTACTAAAAGGAGACTCATCAAAATTGCCACAATTTATGTTTACTTATTTCCTCAATTATCAGCCAGCGAATTGTCTACCTATACATCTATTCATCTGCCCATCCATTCATCCATCTATCTATCCATCTATTTATTCAACTATACATCTATTCATTCATCTATACATCTATTCATCTATACATCTATTCATCCATCTATCCATTCATCCATCCATCTATCTTTCATCCATCTATACATCTATTCATCCATCTATACATCTATTCATCCATCCATCTATCAATTCATCCATCTATTCATCCATCTATATATTCATCCACCAATCTACTTATCCATCCATCCATCTGTTCTTCTTCTTCTGCGTTCGTTCTCAAACTCCTGCAGATTAACAGGATGTAGTCTGGAGAACGGAATGTGTTGTATCATGGTTTACAGCATTGCTGCGATATCTGCGCCTTTTGGCCTGACACATCCGACTTCAGCATGGCTTTGGGTCACTGACCCTATATGGGATGGGACAGCCAACTCCATCCCATAACCTCCTTAGTCGCCTTTTACGACATGCGTGGAAGGCAAACAGTGTTGCTATTCTTTGCTCCCCTTTTGGCCCCGGCAACACACGGGCGATCCATCTGTTCATCCTTCCATCTATTTATTAATCCACCTATTCACCCATCCATCTTTTCATCCATTCATCTATCCATCCATCCACTTAACCTCCTATCTATAATGTAAATATGTCAGTTATAAAAGCATATTCACAAAACCAGTCATTATCTTATTGGAGGCACTGTCGATAGACTGATATCACATCTTATTCAGAATATAGCCATCAACCCAGCATCTGTTTGACTGCAGATATTTTCTAACCAATATTTACCTGTGATGCACAATTGCCTGTGGCAGGATTCGAACCCGGTACGTTGGCCGTCACAGACGCGTTCTGTTCCCAAGGAGACGGACACTGTTGAGAGCCTGAATATATTTAACCTTGTAGCTAAGTACCAGATTTCAGACATAATCTACCATCAACCGTTTTTATTCACGTATCCTGCTCGCCATGGTGTCCGTTAATTGCCTGTCCAAAATTCGTATAATTAAGCACATGTAATTGCTGTTTCTTTGCACGTGCATCTAATTCCTCATTCCCTCCAGCAGTTTCTCGGCATCTCTTCCCTACTTCGTGAAGATTCCTGCGGTGTCTGATTATCAGTCGAGGCGGCTCAGTTTCGAAGGGACACTGCCTCATTGAGCACCTGAGTATACCCCTACAATTCTGGTTTTACGTGTGGTCCGTTGTGGAAAAGAATTTTCTGAGAGGAATCTACTTTGCATTCTCAATTATCTTCTTCTTCTTCTTCTTTGTAAAGTCACATCCTTCTAGTGTTAAATAAGGTCACTTTTGGCGTCCGCGGGGTTATCGCCTTCTTCAATATCATGGCGGGTCTAAATAGTAACAGGTGAAAATTTAGTTCCAGCATCTCTATCTATGTTTTCATTTCACATTCGTTAGTTCAATTATCTCAGTATATTCGGCATTGAATTTGTGTATATCCCCAACTGTTTACAACTCTACCCGGCGCTGTGGTTGAGAGTACGTCAGTACGCTTTAGAAGACCAAGGTAACAGTTCGAGTTCAGCTGCATGATAATGGACAGCCGAATCGTTTAGAGAAAAATGGCAGATTATTGAATGTTAATCATCTACCAGTTATCTATCTATCTAACTATCTATCTAACTATCTATTTATTGATTCATTCATCCATCTATTTATTTTTCCAATCAATCTATTCATCAACCATTCACCTAGTCATTCATCCATCTCTAGTCATCTATCTACCTATTCATCCATACATCTCTAGTCACCCATCCATCTATCTACCTATTCATCCATACATCTCTAGTCACCCATCCATCTACCTATTCATCCATTCGTCTCAATCTTCACCCATTTATCTATTTATTCATCCGTCTTTCTATTCATACATCCATCCGTCTATCTATGCATCAATCCATCTAATATTCTTCCACCATCTACCAATTAATTCATCCATCTATTCATACAAGCATCTATTTATTCATCCATCTGTCTATTCAGACATCCATCTACCTGTTCATCCGTCCAGCTATCTATTTATCTATCTATTCATCCTTACATCCACCTACCTGTCTGCCTGTTTCCTTCAATCCCACAATCACTATTCTACACAAAACGCAAACAAAAAGAAATTCTACAAGTTTATATATATATATATATATATTTTCTATCGTCAAAAACATTACCAATTTCCATGGTAACATCTCGGCATTTTTTTTCCCCCAGAGTTGCTTCATTTTGCACGGAAGACAATGAGTTTACCAGAATCTCTTTCCCCAGACTTGACGAAGTCATTTGTCACAATGCCGAGAAGGCGTGACGGACAACCTTAAACTTCTGCACTATGGTCTCACGGTGAAATCTCAAGTGATGTTCCTATGTTTACCGCATTTTTATTTTTACTTTGCACAAGGTTAGTGCCTGGAAATATCTTCAATCTACGTTATCAGTAGACGCTAGAACTTGATTCATATGCCCTTGCTCTGTCTGAACAGTGTATATAATATAGAACTTGATTCATATGCCCCTGCTCTGTGTGAACAGTGTATATAATATAGAACTTGATTCATATGCCCTTGCTCTGTCTGAACAGTGTATATAATATAGAACTTGATTCATATGCCCTTGCTCTGTCTGAACAGTGTATATAATATAGAACTTGTTTCATATGCCCTTGCTCTGTCTGAACAGTGTATATAATATAGAACTTGATTCATATGCCCTTGCTCTGTCTGAACAGTGTATATAATATAGAACTTGATTCATATGCCCTTGCTCTGTCTGAACAGTGTATATAATATAGAACTTGATTCATATGCCCTTGCTCTGTCTGAACAGTGTATATAATATAGAACTTGTTTCATATGCCCTTGCTCTGTCTGAACAGTGTATATAATATAGAACTTGTTTCATATGCCCTTGCTCTGTCTGAACAGTGTATATAATATAGAACTTGTTTCATATGCCCTTGCTCTGTCTGAACAGTGTATATAATATAGAACTTGTTTCATATGCCCTTGCTCTGTCTGAACAGTGTATATAATATAGAACTTGTTTCATATGCCCTTGCTCTGTCTGAACAGTGTATATAATATAGCAAAATAGAGGATTTATTAGTACAGAATAAATAATAATGCCGGTAACTGGATTTGAGGTGTGGTCAAAGACGAAAAACGTGTTGAATCAAGTTGCTAGAAGAGTAAGTACCATTTGAACAGACCTGGTTCAAATCTCGTTTCAGCATTATTATACTATTTTTTAAAAAGCAACAAGAAATGCAACATTATTGCAGTGCAAATGGATATCAACATTATTGCAATGCTAATGGATATCAACATTATTGCAGTGCAAATGGATACCAAGTTTGAAACGTGTACCACAATTTTGTTTTAGGGAATTAATGTTTCAAACCTGGCATGAAGCAACTTTAACAATGAAATGATGTTCATTAAATTTGGTTTGCATTTTTATACTTTGCGACTGAGGCCTCCGTTTCAGTAAGGTGTAGGTCTTCCTCTGACCTGTATCAGAAAACGACATCTACTCGACATGGATCCGATTAGCCGCCGGATCTGTTCTTGTGGGATGGCTTTCCACTCTTTCCGCATTGTAAGAGACAATTGTCGGAGATTGCCTGGAACCACATCTCTCTGGCGGAGTCGTCTGTCAAGTTCATCCCATAACTATTTTATGGGGTTCATGTTTGATGACGTGGTTGGCTACGGAATGGTCAGGACGTTGTTGTCAGCGAGGAACTGGGTGGTGAGCTGTGCTACATGAGGTCGAGCGTTATCCTGTTGGAAAAAAAAACGATCCTCGTGCAGCAAAAATTGGAAAGACGCGTAAAGGAACAATTTCAGCGACGTAACGTTTAGTATTCGGGCGTCATTCAATTTGTACAAGGTCACTTCTTCCCATGAAGTTGATCGTCCCCACTCCAGTACACCTCCACCACCATGTGGAGTTGCCTCATCAACACTGTTCTAGCATAGGCTCACGGACTCTGCGGTAAACTCTTCTCCGCCTATCGTGTCGCTGAAGTACACACACAAATTATTCATCACTAAACCAAATCCGTCTCTAGTCATTCCCAAAGGTCCATTGACGATGCTGGTTCGCCCACGGCAATCGGTTCTGGCGATTCCGATCCGTAAGAACATGTCCTCTGTAGGGTACCTGCGTCGTGCCCTATGACAAATCTTTGTCACCTTGAACTTCGTAATGTTTACATGTCTCGCTCTAGTGCTTCTGTGGTGATAACATTGTTTTTACGGTTTTTGTTTCTTCGCTTTTTGTTGTGTATATTCTTGATAAAGACCTAACGCTCGAAACGTTGAAAATGTCTTGTGTATTGTTATTTGTATTTTGTCGTCTTTACACCCCATAGCCCTTTCGTGATAGTCTGGCAGTTGTCATCAAGTGAAACTTCAGAAACCTGTGTTCTACGTAAGTACTATTGTTATTCGGTTTTACAACAGTATTAACCTTGGCCCTCACATTTGAATGTCTGACAGCCAGTGGGTGCTCACTTTTGTCCCCACGTGTGTATGTCTGTGACAGGCGGTGGAAAGTAACTTTCATCTGCACGTTGGTGTTTCTATGATTGTGTGATAGACAGTGGATGTTAATGTGTATCTATGACATTCTTTTTGAAAGGGAAGCTTACTTTAGCTTTTGCAATCTCATAGATTACTAAAGGTAACTTGATGTTCATTCAACAATCTGTGAGGTCTCAGAGTTCATTAAGTATGACTTGATGTTCATTCGACAATCTGTGAGGTCTCAGAGTTCATCAAGTATGACTGAGGTTCATTCCACGATCTCGGCAATCTCAGAGTTCACTAAGTATGACTTGAGGTTCATTCGACAATCTGTGCGGTCTCAGAGTTGACTGAATTTAATTTGAGGTTCAACCGACTATCCGGGCAGTCTTCTTCTTAGTTCGTGTGTTACGTTTGGGTTTAGCGTCTGGTTTAGGTTTAATTCCTGGTTTAGGTTTTAGGGTCTGGTTTAAGTTCAGATTTTAGGGTCTGGTTTAAGTTTAGAGTTGGAGTAAGGACTAGTGTTAGTATTCGATTTAAGATTACGGTTAGGTTTAAGATTTAAATTATGTTTAGTGTGAGGGTATGCGTTGGGGTTCAACTTATGGATGGGATTGTGGTTTTGATTGGAGTTAGGAATAAGCCTCGGGCCAGACTAGGATTGCTTGCTTGGTAGATTAGTTGGTTGGTTAGTTGGTTGGAGACCGGAATTTACCAGAGACTACAGGATCTACTACTGACAAGTTTTCCTTCCTGAAATAGATGGTACATTCTTAATTTGGCGGTAACAGAGAACCGACAAACATTGTTGTGCCTGCTGGTTAATAAGATTTGGAAATCCTTGATAAACATCTACGAAAAAAGAATTACTATGCTTCTTGTCTATTTGTAAGGGAAAAAATCTTATTATGACACCCGATTTAAGCCACAGATGGCTTAAAAAATAATAAATCACTGACTGTTCACGCCTACAACACAGACAACCTAATACCTAGCAACTATTCACCTGATAGCAACATGAAAATAGGCACAACATGTCAACAACTCAAGATTTATCTGTGCGGTACACATTTCAACAACTCGGTGTTAAAAAATAATACAGTTACCGGTTTGAAATTGAAGGAACAGGTTACAGAAATAGATGGTAAATATCTATACAGTGTTTGCTACAACCACCCGCAAAAGACGGATGTATCAAGCCACTGGCGCAAATAAAACGGTGACGTAAAGTATTTTCATTTTTGGACTATATCCTGTTGGAAATCTAGTAGGATCATTGTCCTGCTACAAGAGAGATCCAGTGGGAGTTTGAGAATGAAATATAGTAGGATCATTGTCCTGCTACAAGAGAGATCCAGTGGGAGTTTGAGAATGAAATCTAGTAGGATCAATGTACTGCTACAAGAGAGATCCAGTGGGAGTTTGAGAATGAAATCTAGTAGGATCACTGTCCTGCTACAAGAGAGATCCAGTGGGAGTTTGAGAATGAAACTAGTAGGATCACTGTCCTGCTACAAGAGAGATCCAGTGGGAGTTTGAGAATGAAACTAGTAGGATCACTGTCCTGCTACAAGAGAGATCCAGTGGGAGTTTGAGAATGAAATCTAGTAGGATCACTGTCCTGCTACAAGAGAGATCCAGTGGGAGTTTGAGAATGAAACTAGTAGGATCACTGTCCTGCTACAAGAGAGATCCAGTGGGAGTTTGAGAATGAAACTAGTAGGATCACTGTCCTGCTACAAGAGAGATCCAGTGGGAGTTTGAGAATGAAATCTAGTAGGATCAATGTACTGCTACAAGAGAGATCCAGTGGGAGTTTGAGAATGAAACTAGTAGGATCAATGTCCTGCTACAAGAGAGATCCAGTGGGAGTTTGAGAATTAAATCTAGTAGGATCACTGTCCTGCTACAAGAGAGATCCAGTGGGAGTTTGAGAATGAAATCTAGTAGGATCACTGTCCTGCTACAAGAGAGATCCAGTGGGAGTTTGAGAATGAAACTAGTAGGATCACTGTCCTGCTACAAGAGAGATCCAGTGGGAGTTTGAGAATTAAACTAGTAGGATCACTGTCCTGCTACAAGAGAGATCCAGTGGGAGTTTGAGAATGAAATCTAGTAGGATCAATGTACTGCTACAAGAGAGATACAGTGGGAGTTTGAGAATGACCGCTGACGAACGATTTTTCTAACTTCTCACAACTACGTACTGACTATATAAAGTATAAATGTCGGAAGAAGTATAAGAGCAAGGACAAGATGAAAAATATTGTTTGTTTGTTTGAGAACCCCCAAGAATTGCGAGCGATTAGCTCTTACTTCCTATGTGCGATGGGGAGATGAAGAATATAGAATGCAAAAGATGCAGAGGATTGACTACATTAAAAACAAATATTTATTACATTATTTACCCTACCCCTAAACACGTTTTTAGATGAAAAAGTGCGAAAAAATCACATCCTCTTTCAAATTTTTTCATTTGTTTTCACATTCAAACAATTTAATTGGTCTATAAAAATCGCGTTGTTGACGTCAATTTTTATCAAACTCCACCTCTACCCCGTGTCAACAATTGTCAACATCGATCATTTTTTTTCTCCCCCCCCCCTCCCCACCCCTCCATTGTTGCCAGCCCCATATTAGAATATACACAAGTCAACCAACAACTTGCAGACACATAGATTAACCAGCAGGAATATTTCGAAAGACAGCAAGAGTATTTGGTTGTATAAAGTATTTTACTCGTAAGAGATACGTCGCTTTCAACCATAGATTGTAGTCCAGTTTTGTTAAATCAGAGTTTTAACCATCAAAAACTTCACTTGAGGTCGCGGTTCTAGTGATCCGGCTACCACCATTTCCGTATATCTTCTTCTTCATCGTTCATTCTCAAACTCCCGCTGGATCTCTCTTGTAGCAGGACAATGGTCATATTATATTTCCTACAGGTTGTAGTCCAGAGAATACCTTGTCCCCATTTTATTTGCGCCAATGGCCTGACATATCCGTCTCCGGCAGAACCTTCGTAAATATTCCAGATCAGAACTATCGTGTGTCGTAGCGATATAAATAAAGAGCCAAACAGCATACATAATTAATTTCACTGTACTTGGTTACCCCATACACGGTCAGCCCCTCTCTATTTGGTTACCCCATACACGGTCAGTCCCTCTCTACTTGATTACCCCATACACGGTCAGCCCCTCTCTACTTGGTTACCCCATATACAGTCAGCCCCTCTCAACGAAGTTACACGTCGTCTGCCGAAAGTACCAATCATAGAATGTAACTCCGTAATTTCAAGCGAAAACCAGGGATCTCATTTTAAAAAAAACAATTTTGTGGAAAAGACGTCACTAGCCAGATTCGAACCTGCGACCTCCAAAGTACAAGTTGAACAGCTCCTCAGGGAAATAAATAGCAGTGATGCGGTATAACAGGAAGCAAGGCTGATAAGTGCTCAAACATCATGTACTCTAGGTTACGATAATTTGATTATTTGCTGGTATGTTATCTTTCGTACACACGGCAGTTCAATATATCATGGGAATTGACCTCAGAGTTCCAGAACGTAGCCCAGGTACACCCTAACTACCAAAATTGTGTGCCGAGAGAACTGGAAACCATGAACTACAGATGTGAGTGTGCGCTTGTTCTGAGAACACGCGTATGGGGGTACATCCAGGAGCGTAACGACTTTCTAACAATTGTGTATTTCACTCAAAAATTAACTGAAAATATAAGTAAGTCATATTTCTGTCCCTGATAAATGCAGTCTCATAGATTAATATAACAGCCGCTTTCTGCTTTATCTGTTTTTAGCCGCGCGTGCATGGAAATATATATTTTATTTTTAACCTTAGCAGACCGAAGGGCAATAGCAAACTATCTCCGACCTTCTCATTAAAAATGCATCCTTGAAGTCCCAACTTAATTTCAGCCTGCTTTTTTTGTGTTTCGATATGCGTTCCTTGGTCTTACTTTTGCCATACTGGCTCCATGACAACTCTAGTGAGATACATGACAACTCCAGTGAGATACATGACAACTCTAGTGAGATACATGATAACTCTAGTGAGATACATGACAACTCTAGTGAGATACATGATAACTCTAGTGAGATACATGACAACTCTAGTGAGATACATGACAACTCTAGTGAGATACATGACAACTCTAGTGAGATACATGATAACTCTAGTGAGATACATGACAACTCTAGTGAGATACATGATAACTCTAGTGAGATACATGACAACTCTAGTGAGATACATGATAACTCTAGTGAGATACATGATAACTCTAGTGAGATACATGATAACTCTAGTGAGATACATGATAACTCTAGTGAGATGCATGACAACTTTAGCGAGTCATACCTCCATGACAATAATAATGAATTACTGGCTCTATGGCAATAATAATGGGTTACTGGATCCATGCATTTTCTAATACGTTACTGGCTATAGGACAATTCTAGTGAGTTACATGAGCACTCTAGTGAGTTACTGACTCCATGACAACAATAATGAATTTCTGGCTCTGTGTTAATAATAATGAGCTACTGGCTCTATGACAACTCTAGTGAATTGCTAGTTCCATGACAACTCTAATGAGTTCCTGGTTCCATGACATTCTATTGAGTTCCTGACTCAATGACAACTTGCCTCCTTCCGCCACGGCCTTCGTTTCTTGTCTCTTTACTCTCTATCTACACTGGCACTCTTTTCTTCCACTCCTTATGGCGCATTTTTCCATGATGGCTACTTCTCCGCAGCTGTTCCCTCCCTGTGTCCCTTGGGTTCCTCCCAACTTCGGCTCCTTATGGCGCATTTTTCCAAGATGGCTACTTCTCCGCAGCTGTTCCCTCCCTGTGTCCCTTGGGTTCCTCCCACCTCCGCATTCCTTCTTTGAGTTCCGTTTTGGTTTGGGGCCCACGTCGATCTACCACTTTCACTTCTCTTCTTCTTCCTCGCCTCTTTATTTACCACTTTTTATTCGCCTTCCTTCTATCAGTCCCTCATCTCTTTTCATCTCCTGCTATCTATTTCTATATGTCATCAAGTTCGAGTCATGGAACTGAGAACTTTCCACCGTTTTTAGCTTCTACGTCTCTGCCTTACGCTTAGGTTTTTGTTTGCCGCGCGTTTTCTTCAGTTCCTGCCCTTGCTGCTTCGGCCTTTGTCTGATTTTATTGCCTCTTCTTGCTCGAGGATGTTTCTTCTCGCCTCTGCGTTTCCACTGATGGGAACTGGCCTCCGTTTGCTATTTAATCGGGTATATCGGTTTCATAATTCCTTTTTCCAAGCCGACTATCTTCAAGATATGTATTTTAAAATGTATTTTATTTTATTTTACTTGCATTACGTCTTATCTATTTTCATTACGTCTTATCTATTTTCATTACGTCTTATCTATTTTCATTACGTCTTATCTATTTTCATTACGTCTTATCTATTTTCATTACGTCTTATCTATTTTCATTACGTCTTATCTATTTTCATTTCTTCTGTGCACATTCCCCTCTTTACTTACCACTATCATTCCCTCACACATTCTTCTCCCCTGCCCTGTTACCATATCTTTGCCTCCTCCGTCCTTCTCCCCTTTGATTTCCTTCCTATCACAATCCTGTGTGTCTCTATGTAAGAATGGTTTACTGTGTTTCTCGTTTGTCCTGATGAAAGCTTCCTAGTCGAAACATCGTTTGTCACTATGTCTCGCTGTTAGGTTGCTTCATTACTTATTTTGGTAACACTTATGCCTACTTTTGTTCATTTTAATCATTATCAACTAGGCTACCTCTCTCCTCAATATATAGTATATACATGTATAGAAAACACAACAACAACAAAACTAAGAGAAGTCAGAATCATTGAGATTTACGTGGAGTTGGTTAGTCCATCTTATGAACTTTGCTATAATGAAGACCCATGCGTAGACTTCATTGCACAATCCTTTGCATCGTAGCAAGGGCAATACAGTAGGCCTATATCTATCTATTGTCTTTTCCACAAATGTCATGTGGCGTCGTGTGGAGTTGAAGTTTTCTGTCTTTGGCCATCTTTGTTGCGATTGCTATGGTCAGGTAGCAATACAGTATAGCCCGAATTATAATAAAGAATTATTCACAGTTGGTAGCAAATTCGACTCCGGACATAGAAATTAACGCACCATTTTATGGCTGTAGTGATCTTATAGGCAATATAAGTGTGTTCAGTAGGCTGCTACTGCTTTCTGAAGGCCCGGATGCACAGTTGCCTGCAGCGGGGTTTGAAACTGGTACATTTCAATCTTAAGGTTTACCTTGTGCTGTTATTTCCTATATGAAGGTTTGCTTTGTGTTGTTGTTTCCTATCATAAGGTTTGCTTTGTGTTGTTTTCTATCCTGAAGGTTCACCTTGAATTGTTGTTTTCTATATGAATGTTTGTCCTGTGTTGTTATTTCCAATCTGAAGGTTTGCCAAGTTTGTGTTGTTGTTTACTATCTGAAAGTTTGCCAAGTTTGTGTTGTTGTTTACTATCTGAAGGTTTGTCTTATATTTTATATGTTGTTTCTGCTCTTGAAAATACATTTCTTGAAAAATAAATATAAATATAGACATCTTAGAGGTATAAATATAGACATCTTTGAGGTATAAATATTTATTTGCATATAATAAGTGATGACAATTGCATTTTATTCATTCTCTGACTTCAAAGCTGGATTGTATTCTCCAGGCCCCAGTTGGCATATCAAATGGATTGCATTATTGAGGCACCAAGAGACATATAAACTAGATTGTATAATCAAGGCCCCAGGTGACATACAAACTGGATTGTATTATCCAACCCCCCCCCCCCCAGGTAATATACAAAAACTGGATTGTATTATCCACCCCCCATGTCAAATATAAAATGGATTGTATTATCGACCCCTCCCCCAGGTAATATACAAAACTGGATTGTATTATCCACCCCTCCCAGGTAACATACAATCTGGATTGTATTATCCAACCCCCCAGGTCAAATATAAAATGGATTGTATTATCCAGCACCCAGGTAACATACACACTGGATTGTATTTTCAAAGCCCCAGCAGACATATAATCTGGATTGTATTATCCGGACCCAGCAGACATATAAACTGGATTGTATTATCCGGACTTAGCAGACATATAAACTGGATTGTATTATCCAGGCCCAGGAGACATATAAACTGGATTATATTATCCGGGCCCAGCAGACATATAAACTGGATTGTATTATCGAGGCCTCAGATGACATATTCTTTTAATAACATTGTTTTTTTAATGGATATTTACTGAAACTCTCAGGGTTCTGGGCAAGTTGACCTGCTGCAGCCAAATGTTTGACCAATCAGAGGTGTTTCTTATCAATCGTCGTCTTCGGTGACCCTTACATCTGCTACCAGCAACCATACTTTCCATTGTTAATTTTTTTCCATACTGTTATGTCTCTTTTGTGACCAAGAACCGCAGCTTTTCTTGGTACAATATTGTTTAGTAGAAAACCATCTTCAACATTTAATGTTTTCATCACTTCTTTGGACTATCTGGAATGACTGTAATTAGATGGTCAATACCCCCTGTGATAGCGAATATAACATCTTTATCATCCGAGACCCCGCTCCAGTATATGAACTATTTAACAGTAGAATTAGACTACGGTTGGTTCATCCTCAGAGCAGAAGTATTGTTCAAGCAAGATCATCAACTCTTGGTCCATGTTTAAGTTTCTACACAGATTGTTTCTGTACAAGAACAGTTTCATTCTATCATGTGTCACTGGTGTAAATAATTGTTGATCTATCATGACTCAATGATGTAAATAATGGTTTAGTTCTACCATGAGTCACTGATGTAAATAATGGTTGAGTTCTATCATGAGTCACTGATGTAAATAATTGTTGAATTCTACCATGAGTCACTGATGTAAATAATGGTTGAGTTATATCATGAGTCACTGATGTAAATAATGGTTGAATTCTACCACGAGTCACTGGTGTAAATATGGTTAAGTTTTACCATGAGTCACTGATGTAAATAATGGTTAAGTTCAATCATGAGTCACTGATGTAAATAATGGTTTAATTCTACCATGAGTCACTGATGTAAATAATGGTTGAGTTCTATCATGAATCACTGATGTAAATAATGGTTGAATTCTACCACGAGTCACTGATGTAAATAATTGTTGATCTATCATGACTCAATGATGTAAATAATGGTTGAGTTCTACCATGAGTCACTGATGTAAATAATGTTTGAGTTCTACCATGAGTCACTGATGTAAATAATGGTTGAGTTCTATCATGAGTCACTGATGTAAATAATTGTTGAATTCTACCATGAGTCGCTGATGTAAATAATGGTTGAGTTATATCATGAGTCACTGATGTAAATAATTGTTGAATTCTACCATGAGTCACTGATGTAAATAATGGTTGAGTTATATCATGAGTCACTGATGTAAATAATGGTTGAATTCTACCACGAGTCACTGGTGTAAATATGGTTAAGTTTTACCATGAGTCACTGATGTAAATAATGGTTAAGTTCAATCATGAGTCACTGATGTAAATAATGGTTGAATTCTACCATGAGTCACTGATGTAAATAATGGTTGAGTTCTATCATGAATCACTGATGTAAATAATGGTTGAATTCTACCACGAGTCACTGATGTAAATATGGTTAAGTTTTACCATGAGTCACTGATGTAAATAATTGTTGAAGTTTATCGTGAGTCTTTGATGTAAATTATGGTTTACAACTATCATGATTCATTAATATGAAGAAGGGTTGACATCTGTCATGACAGTCATTGACATGAAGAAGGGTTGACATCTGTCATCTATCAGTCTAGCTGTCACTGTTTCTCTGTTTTTGATGTAAGTCGTCACATGACATGATTGAATGAATATCTGATTTCATGTTATGTCACGTTTGGTCACATGACATGCAGTAATATTGTGACATTTCAGATAGTTGGTAACTCCTTCAATCCACCTTCTTCTCTTCATCTTCCTCTGTAACTTGCTGTTTCCATTTTCATGTTGTATGCACTTTCCGCCAGTCAATAAGGGTGCACTCTCATTAAGTGGCTGAACCATAGAAGGCTTTGCTTTTCAATATATTTGAGCACAGCTGGTTTTTCAACAGTTCGTGTCATCTCTTCATTCTTCACTTGATCTCTTCATTCTTCACTTGATCTCTTCCTCCTTCACTTGATCTCTTCCTTCCTCATTTAATCTCTTCATTCTTCACTTGATCTGCTCATTCTTTATTTGATCTCTTCATTCTTCACCTGTACTAGAAACATTCGACATACCTGTACTAGCAGCATTTAATATACCTGTACTAGTAACACTCAACATACCTGTACTAGTAACACTCAACATACCTGTACTATTATTGTTCATCTACTTTTACCAACAACAGTCCACATAACTACCTGCACTTTAAGAAGTCAACAGACCTCTACTAGAAACACTCAACATAGCTACCTGTACACAGCACTCAGGTGTTTAATCCATGAGTTATAGAAATCCATCACCAGGAATGAAAATTCTATATTTTATAAAACATCAACTGATGTTCATGTTCTATTTTTCTGCACACATTAAAGCTACACATATTTTTCAAATGTATTCCACAGTATTTGGCAGTTCCAAAAGTACGGGTTCATACCAGCAATAACAGATGGAAACTAGCAACACCCTAAAGTATGGGTTCCTGTCAGTCTCCAAAAGAAGGAATCTAGCTTGCCTGTAAAGGATTATTTTGTGTTTTCAAAGGTTGGATCCTTGCCAACCTCTAAATTCTTAAAAGCCACCAAACGATGGATTTCCAGATACAAAAGGATAATTATCCACATCCATAGAATAAAGCTGTCTAACACAGTTTTTTTATAAACATATATTTCAAAAATATTGTGCAAGATGCATAGATCTTTAAGCCTTCATAAGAATCTTGACTAGACATGAATGCCTAAGTATCCAGCTGTGTATTTAAAGCATCCATCTGTTCCAGAATTGAAGTGATTGTTTTCTGCCTGGTCACTCCTATGTGAGACTTTAGCAAGGAAATTTGACCATTTGCCAGATCAAGCTTGGATTTCAGAATGGAATTTTCCTCAATTAATTTTTCCCGAGCCTGCAATGAAGTAAATAATCACATCACAATAGAGTAACCTTGCCACATCAAGCAAGTAAAGAGATTAGGAAACAAAATAATAACAGCCTGTAAAATGTATCCAAATCTGGTGTGCACGGGTTTCCCTAGAATACATTGGAGGAAAAGCATATATGACATTATAATGGAAAGTGCCGCTGACGCTATAATTTCCTGTGGTGTTTTTCGTGCGTTCTGCTTAGGACACAGAATAGTGGGTTTATGAATGTGAATGAATTAATTTAATCATAATAAAAAATAACACAAATGCACATTTATCTTTCATTTGAATAATTTCTAGCAGCTAGATGCAGTTCATGACAGATTGGTAATTTTATAATTAACAGATTTTTAAAATAATGTGCAGCAGAAATGTCACTTAAAATGTTTTCTCTCAAAATTAAATGGCAACGGATTCTATGGAAACCCTTTAACTAAAACTGTTGATCCTGGTAACAAGCTGCCCCACTGCAATTTGGCTAAGTAAGTATTGAAGAGGGAAGGAAAATCATAAAGCAAAAACATACTGAAAATAGAAGTAACAGAACACAACAAGCAGATAAAACTGCCTCACTGTAAACTAGCTGATTCCAGCCGGAGAGACTTATACAAGTCAGTAAACCTTATTATGTCTTCTGGCCGGAAAGACTTCTATAAGTCATACTCCAATGACATTCATGTTGTTGTTTTCGGTATTTATATAAACATAAGAATGTTTCCAATCGAAAGTATAATATGTCCACATTACTTCTTGCAATATTTTTATGTGTATTGATATCAATTTTGTTAAGTTATTGATAAGTTTTGATAATGGGGGACTGTGACGTCATTTTTCCTTATATGTTTTATATATATTTTCCAATTTACTTATTTTCATAAAATAATAACTATTTTATTTGCTTTGGTCTCATTTATTATGAAATCCAATCTGGCAAATGCTTCTAGCATCGTGTTTGCAAATTTACGCCATTTTGCAAGAAAAATTAGCCATATTTTCATTTGAGTTTTGTGTAAAGTTAAGTCTACTGTTTTTGATAGATGTCGAAATTCTTTCTAAATAATAAATTTTTGATGCACTATGCATATATATTATACATTATTGTGTTCGTAATTGGATTATCTAACAGAAATGATACAGTTTGAGTGGAATTTATTGATTCAAAAATGCGGTAAGGTCAAATATCATATCTAAAGTAATATTTATTTGTCATTTACATATTTTCTTTTCTGTCTAAAATAATTTTTATATATTAACATAATTTTTTTTTCAAAATGATCTTGTGATAATCACATTCTCTGTCCATTTCTGTTTCGAAATATATATATTACATTATAATGTAAATATATTTAGAAGTACTATTTCTTGTTTCCGTGATGCATGTGCACACACAAAAATCGAACAAAATTTAATTACGTTTAAACGCTAAAAATATTCCGGCCGAAATCAGCTAGGACTCAATGGTGTAAACAGTATAGACACAGCCTCACTGTAAACTAAGATTCAAAGTTGTAACAGTATAGACACAGCCTCAATGTAAACTGAAAGTAAATGTTGTAACAGTATAGACACAGCCTCACTGTAAACTAAGACTTAATGTTGTGACAGTATAGACACAGCCTTACAGTAAACTAAGACTCAATGTTGTGACAGTAGACACAGCCTCATTGTAAAATGAGCCTCAATGTTGTAACAGTATAGACACAGCCTCACTGTAAACTGAAACTAAATGTTGTGACAATATAGACAATTGTGAACTGCCAGAACTCTACTCTGCCTTCATGTGGTTAATCTGAACAGCAATCTTCAACAAGGCAGTCTGGGGAAATAGTAGGTTTTGCCAGTTATCAAAAACCACTTTAAAGACATGCAAAAACCACTTTATAAACATGTAAAGAGATACAACACATTTTCTAAAACTATTTTGCAAGGAACAGTTGATTGTGAAAAGAGGTGGGTTGAAATGTTTCAAATAAGGTGCATGGTTGTGCAGCTACGAACATTAATTGATGGTACTGCTCATGAAATGTACCACCCGCACATGTAAAGTACTAACAAAAGCTCTTATTTTTATTATTATTTTTCTAAAGTAGCAGATACCCACTTGGAAATATTCACTGCTAAAACAACATCAGATTTGCTCACAAGTGAAGAAAATTAGAGGGAACATTGGTGGCCAGTGACAAATCTGCATTGACAACATTAGGAAATAGTCCAGACATGATCTCTCTACAGTTGTCCAAATGGCTGACAACAGATGTATTTGGAGAGGTTTCTTTTCTTATATCTCTAATGTGGTACATCTACGACCCGGCTGGGTTATGGGTTTTTTATTATTATTGTTGCTGTTTGTTGTTGTTGTCATCGTCGCTATTTTTATTGTTTTTGGTATTGTTATTGTTGTTGTTATTGTTAATGTTATTGCTATTGCTATTATTATTATTATTATTATTATTGTTATTATTATTATTATTATTATTATTATTATTGTTGTTATTATTATTATTATTGTTGTTATTATTATTGCTATTATTATTATTATTATTATTATTGTTGTTATTATTATTATTATTACTGTTATTATTATTATTATTATTATTATTATTATTATTATTATTATTGTTATTATTATTATTATTATTATTGTTGTTGTTATTATTATTATTATTATAGGGTTAAAAGAAGAAAAGAAATCTAGAGCCACAAAAGTGACATACAATTAAGTTCAAAGTGTCTGGCCATGAGATCTCACAGTCTTGGTATAAATGACATAATGCAATTTGTTCTCCACCTTGTATCATGTCAATAAAAAAAAAAGAGTTTGAAAATGAGCACAGAAAACAAGAAGAAGACCGGATCATATACTGCATCTTCTTCTGCATTCCTCCTCAAACTCCTGCAGATTTGTCGTCTGAAGAATGCAATGTATCATGGTTTACAGCTTTGCTGCGATATCTGCACCTTTTTGCCTGAAACATCTGACTTCAGGATGACTTCTGGATCACTTTGACCCTATATTGGATGGGACAGTTAACTACACCCCATAATCCCCTTAGTTGTCTCTTACACCATGCATGGAAGGTGAACAGTGTTGTTATTCTTTGCTGCACTATGGGCTTAAGAAACACTCAGGCAAATTATCTACTGCTCACATTGCTAATATTAATAATCTCCTGCAGAAATATGCTACCATTTATTCACAAAAATAAAGAACAAAAAATCATGCAATCTTCTAAAAAATGTACCTCTTCAGCTTTCGTAAGGCGATCGTACAGAAGGGCCTGCTGTTCATAGTACTCCCCTTCAATAGCAGCAGACTCCTGGTTGTTCTGGTGTTGGCTGCAGTTGTTGATGACTGTTGGGCTGTTGACCATTTTTAGTACAATAGTTTCAGTCTGCGTTGACTGTTGACATGAAGGTAATGATCGTTTCTGATCACGCTGTGACATCTTCCATTTTGTAGTAACTGCCAAATCATCTGGTTCCATATCTGGGACATAATAGAGATAATGACTTCAGACTTAAACATTAAAAAAAAATCAAATACAATTAGAATGATGGAACACTCCAAACCCATAATTAGTCCTCTCTTATGACATTAATGGCAGTCTACAATGTTGCTATTGTGGATCCCATATTTGGGCCCCATAAACACTTAGGTGCCAACATGCTCAAAATGCAGAGAACTGACTTCATTGTACTCAAGTTCACTCATATGTCCTCTGTTTCTCTCTCTCTCTGAGAATTACAATATGACAATCAATACAAGGTAACTGTGTGAAACGTAACAACGATTGTACTTACGTAAAACACAGGTTTATATATCACTTCAATGAGACACGACAGACTATAAATAAAACTAGTGGGTAATGATGTGCACACAAGAAAAAATGCAAACTCTGAGAATTAGAGTTGTAGAATGAGTGTTTTAAATTAGAGTTGTAAATCTCACATAGAATGAGAATTAAACTTAAATGCAACACATTATGATAACCTGTTGTAAAATACCAGAATTTATTCTATAGGATTAGACAAGACTCAAGGTCGACCTCTACTTCGGTACAAAGATGCATGCAAACACAACATGTGTGATACATACATTGATATGGAATCATGAAAACAGGATGCCATGTGTCATGTTGCATGGAGGGAAAAGATCATAAATCATATAAAGACATCCGTCAAAGACGGATCTGTCGGGCCATTGGCACAAATAAAACGGCGGCACAGCGCAGTTCCATTCTCTGAACTACATCCTTCTAAAAATATAATAGGACCATGATCCTGTCATAAGAGATATCCAGTGGGAGTTTGAGAATGAACAATGAAGAAGAAGAATATATAAAGACAAAGCTGAAAGTGATAGCACTTAGTTCTTGGGCTGCACTTCTAGGAAGACTCACAACAACATATGATGGTACAAGTGGGTCTACGATTCCTTGTACATACTGTGGAAGACTCTTTACAACAGCATATGATGGTACAAGTGGGTCTACGATTCCGTGTACATACTGTGGAAGACTCTTTACAACAGCATATGATGGTACAAGTGTGTCTACGATTCCTTGTACATACTGTGGAAGGCTCTTTACAACAGCATATGATGGTACAAGTGTGTCTACGATTCCTTGTACATACTGTGGAAGGCTCTTTGTGGCTCAGATTGGTTTAATGAGCCACATTCATCATCATCATCATGAATCGTAGATCGCTATATTTCTTACAGTACAACAATAACACTATCATCTTGAGAAACGGGAAGGTGACTACTAATTAGACAAATGTTTTCACATTGTTCAATTTCTTATTTCAAATATGACAGCATGGACATGGTTCAGTCAGTTCCTCTTTTGCCAAGTTTGGCACATAGGGCAGATGTCATAGTTCTCTATGCCCGTCGATCAGTTGCCAAGGATTGCAGGTCTTGTGCATTTATGCCTGTTGATTTTAATTCATTCATAAAAGTTCTTCTGAGCGTTGTTTTTGGTCTTCCCTGTTTTCTTTGCCCGTCTGGTGTCCACATGAAGGCTTGTCATGGAATTCTATCTTCCATCATTCTAAGTATGTGGCCAATGTATATTACTGGCATGATTATATGATTACTGGCACAAAAGATTAATTGTATCATGAGATGTTTCAAATAACTGATGAACCTGTGTTTAAATCATCACTTAAGTTGTTACACAATGCAAACACAAAATGCAGTCTGACCATGAACAGTTTCTTTTTCATAGTTATGCCCCTTAGACCATCAGGTAATCCTTTTATTTCAAATGTATGCACCTATTTGAGGAAGGCCTAAAGCAAATTCTAAAAAACACCATGTTTAAAGAAGGGGAAATAACAGGCTGCAAGACCATACAAGAACAAAAACTGCAAGCACCGGACCACAACACATGGATAATCAAAACCTCTGCCCTATGTGCTACCTGCAGCATGAAAGGAACAAACTAAACTAACTAATCTATATATGCATATAAGTATCCTCTATAAACTTGACTTTCCTGTATAGCTCATATAGAGATCAATAGGGTATCCTTGCATTGTTCTATGCCATTCCTTGACACCAGTGGTGGGTTAAATACAGTCTACAGACTAAGTCCAGATGGTCATGCCATGATTTCTGACCTACATAGTGCGACAATTATTTGAGGAAATAATTATGTAACTTTTTGTTGCAATATCTCAACTTAGTTATAATTTCAGATTAATGAACATATTTTAAGCTAGCACAAGAAAAGTATTTGATTTTGTTATGTTCATTTCTTCACAGTTAGATCTACAGATTAGGCCACTACACTATTCATTTTTAAACCATCTTTCTATTAGTAGCTCTGTGGTAGAATAGTACACAGTGTGCCTCGGATAACCAAGATACTAGGTTCAATCCCAGAAAGGCAATTGTACATCCGGACCATTCAGAAAAGCAATGGCAACTTACAGAACATATTTATATTGCCTAGAACATTGCTACAGTAAATAAACATTGAGTTGTTTGCTACTTCTTGAGTAGAATATACTGCCAACAACATTTCTATTTCTAAATCTGTCTCAGCAACCAAACTGTTTTAACATTTACAAGATGATGATTACTTGATGAAGACTCTATTGTATTATGTATATAATCTTACCATAAGACATAGATTCTGTCATCTTGTTGCCTTTACTGCGACACTCCATCACAACAAGATCCTTGCAGTGTTTGTGGGCATTAATACCACAGTCTGGAAGTACAAAGCAACCAAAAAATTATGTAATTTTTATATTCTTCATTTTGCATTGTGCAGGATATCAGAGTTGATTAGATCCCAATATCTGGGATTTTTTTGTCTTCAGAACTAGGGACTTTGAAAATGTTGAGTGGTAACTATGATCAGAGTAGATTAAATCCCCATATCATTGAAGAAAGATGACTTAGTCAGAATCATCATCCAGAACATGGTCTTCCTTATGAATTCTCTGAACACTCCGCAATTCTGGGTGAGTTGACCTGCCGCAGCTAGAGACATGTTTAAACTATCTGATTTATCACTGCACCATCATCGTCTTGGGCACCCTCTTTCCCTGTTGCCGCTAACTCTGCTTTCAGCTATTAATGTTTCCATGCTGTTATGTCTCTTTATATTACCAAAAAACACAGCTTTCTTGTTAAGATGTTGTTAAGGAGCCAGCCCTCTTTGGCATCTATTGATCTCAAAACTTCTTGATTTGTCTTTTTAGCTGTCCATGGTATACATACAATTCTTCTGTAGCATCTCATTTCAAAAGCACAATTTGTGAGAATAAGTTACATAATTCACTGAAATAAAACAGTACTAAATACAGAGACTAGCTTAAATATAGGCCATGGGTGGGAAATGTATAGCCGGAGTGCCCAAATCCAACCCATAAAGTCATGCTGGTTGACCAGACTGATTTTATATGACTAAATGCATTGGCCCCAGAGCTTACAAAAACCACATTATAAACTGTCACAGGGAAAACTAATACAGAAGACATGAAAACGTCACATTGTGGCCAGCCCAAATCCCACAGTAATACAGAGGATATGAAAACATCACATTGTGGCCAGCCCAAATCCAAAAGTAATACAGAGGACATGAAAACGTCACATTGTGGCCAGTCCAAATCCCAAAGTAATACAGAGGACATGAAAACGTCACATTGTGGCCAGCCTAAATCCCAAAGTAATATAGAGGACATGAAAACGTCACATTGTGGCCAGCCCAAATCCCAAAGTAATACAGAGGACATGAAACGTCACATTGTGGCCAGCCCAAATCCCAAAGGCAACATCAGCCTCCTAGAAAAGAAAGACCAGAGCACCATCTTCTGTCTCTGCATATAACATGTACAGCTTAACAATCACCTGAACAGAATACAACCAACATTCCCTCTAATTTTCTTCCCACATGAGCAAATATGAAGATGTCTGAGCAGTGAATATTTTTGTGTGAAGGATTCTATTACCAAAAATATAAATATTTAAAAATTAAGAAAACGTCATTTGCTCATTCTTTATGTGCGCAAGTGATGCATTTCATCAGCTGTATCTTGTAATTATTTTTGCGGCCACTCATTTGCATATAAGAAGAGATGTTGAAGACAATCACAACACACTCTGTGTACTGCCTGTGCACTCATCCTTATGAAACTGACATCTCTGAATATCCAGCACTGGAGATGACATTATAAATATGCTTCATGCTTCAAGGCCAGATAAATGGAAGACCTTATCTGGAACACCTTATATACTGGTCTTGATGGATACATATTTCTATATCAACACATAACTACACATAACACATGATCCTAAGTTTAAATTCATATGCTACCTACCTCTACATTTCCAGCCTTGTTTTATGAGTCCCCATAACTACGGAATAAAGAAACAGGTAAAAACTGAATGAATAGGAGACTGCAGTAAAACTGTGAACCATATGGTAAAAATATAAAAGGAAACAAATATAAAATGAATATATAAATGTCAATAAATTATATTTGTTTTACGTAAAATTGCTATTAAAATAATTAATTATTTTTTCTTATATTTAATTAATTTAAAAATAATAAATAACAGATGAATTTTTGTGACGACTTAGTGTGACGACTTGGTGTGACGACTTGGTGTATGCAGAGCCATATATAAGTGGAGGGGTTGTTTTTAGATCCCTGTGGATTATCACTTGAAGCTACGGAGTTACGTGCTATGAGTGGTACTCTCAGCAGGATATATGAATTTTTGTGACGACTTAGTGTATGCAAGGCCATAGATAAGTGGAGGTGTTGTTTTTCCATACCCACCCCCTAAGAAATCAGAATATGACATTTAATACCAGAAAGCAAGCTAAAAATCTGGTACCCCTCACCCCCTCCCTTGATTACAGAAATACTTATTAAACTGGTCCGATTCTTACAAAATACTTCCTAAGCCTGTACAGCGATTACAGAAATACTTAACCAGTATGGTAATTACAGAAATACTTCCTAAACTTGTACAGTGATTATAGAAATATTTACCAGAACGGTGATTACAGAAATACTTACTAAGCTGGTACCGTGATTACAGAAATACTTACTAAGCCGGTACAGTGATTACAGAAATACTTCCTAAGCAGGTATAGTGATTACAGAAATACTTCCTAAGCCGGTACAGTGATTACAGAAATACTTACTACACCAGTACAGTGATTACAGAAATACTTACTAAGCCAGTACAGTGATTACAGAAATACTTACTAAGCCAGTACAGTGATTACAGAAATACTTACTAAGCCAGTACAGTGATTACAGAAATACTTATTAAGCCTGTACAATGATTACAGAAATACTTACTAAGCTGGTACAGTGATTACAGAAATACTTACTAAGCCAGTACAGTGATTACAGAAATACTAAGCCGGTACAGTGATTACAGAAATACTTACTACACCAGTACAGTGATTACAGAAATACTTACTAAGCCAGTACAGTGATTACAGAAATACTTACTAAGCCAGTACAGTGATTACAGAAATACTTATTAAGCCTGTACAATGATTACAGAAATACTTACTAAGCTGGTACAGTGATTACAGAAATACTTACTAAGCCAGTACAGTGATTACAGAAATACTAAGCCGGTACAGTGATTACAGAAATACTTACTAAGCCGGTACAGTGATTACAGAAATACTTACTAAGCCTGTACAGTGGTTACTGAAATACTTACTAAACTGGTACAGTGATTACAGAAATACTTACTAAGCCGGTACAGTGATTACAAAATGTTAACTTGAAATACGTAGTCTCATGAAAATCATGCTTGAAACTATTTCTCAGGGCATGGCAGTTTGCTCGAATAAAATATGTTTCCATTTCATCTTTACTGATGACACCATCTCTGGAGAAATAGAGTACATTGTTCTAATTGAAATCCAAGCATCAACAATCATCAACAAAGAAACTTTGACTTTGAATACAATGAATATCACAACAATTAGGTCCCTACACCTAAATGTCACTAGAAGTCAGTAAGCAAACATTTTTCTTGCTAGAATCATTAATAAAAGAAAGTATGACTCCCCAGTTAAAGAATCCAGTGCTTTAGAAAATTATGTTCTCAAATGTAATACATGTTCTTGCAGGTGTGAAATACTAATATACACCATCCATTCATAACTCAGTCATCCATTCTTAATTTTGAAGATCATGGACATGGAGTCCAACATAACATCAGCCACAACCACTGCTATCCCATAGACCCACTCTACCTCAATCTCCACTTTTGTACAAACTGCTATTGCAACATATACTCTCCCACCCTTCAGCAACGACTATACCTCTCAGAATGACAGAGAAACCTCAACCCAGTCCTAACCCCTCTGAAAAGAATCATCAGTGTATATTACAATAATTATTAAGAAACTATAACTTACTTGTCAGCATCAAGAACACAAAAGGAATCAATGAAGGGAAAATTTCCAGCAATTGATTCAAACTCATCTTGGGAGATGAATCCATCTCTATCGTGGTCATAGTTCTTAAACACAGCCTGGGAGACACGTGGTAGAAGAGAAAAACAGACAGACTTAAACACAGCCTGGGAGACAAGTGGAGAAGAGAAAAACAGACAGACTTAAACACAGCCTGGGAGACAAGTGGGAGAAGAGCAAAAACAGACAGACTTAAACACAGCCTGGGAGACACGTGGTAGAAGAGAAAAACAAACAGACTTAAACACAGCCTGGGAGACAAGTGGAGAAGAGAAAAACAGACAGACTTAAACACAGCCTGGGAGACAAGTGGGAGAAGAGCAAAAACAGACAGACTTAAACACAGCCTGGGAGACAAGTGGGAGAAGAGGAAAACAGACAGACTTAAACACAGCCTGGGAGACAAGTGGGAGAAGAGAAAAACAGACAGACTTAAACACAGCCTGGGAGACAAGTGGGAGAAGAGGTAAACAAACAGAACAATGTCTGGCATACAGATACAAGGATATTGTTTAACAAGCAGAATACATATAAATAATATCCAAACTTTCAGAGGATATCTGACAAAGTGGAGACTGTCGTAGTGACAGAAATAAGAAGTGATAACACCAATGATAAAGTATTCCATCAATCAATCAAGTGCCATGACAAATGGTGTAGGTGATCATGTTTCTCCACAACTCTCTGTCTCTTGTGTTATCATTAAGCTCGGTTGGTGACCTTCTCTTATGCCATAATACTAGCCCATCCAGCAACTTCTCTCTTTATTGTACCCTGTCTCTTCTCCCCTTGATCTTTCCAGTGATTATTAAGTGTTCAAACTGTGTTCTTCTCAGCACATGCCCTAGAAATCTTGACTCTCTGCCCCTAATATTTGCTATGATTTTTCTTTTAAAGCCAGTATCACTGAAAACATCCGCATTAGTTTTCTTAGCTGTCCTTGGTATTTTCATCATTCTTCTCAGAAACGTCTCTGCAGTCTCCAGTTCATTTTGAATTTTTTTGTTTACAGTCCATGCTTCACATCCATAACAAAGAATTGGTTCAATACAACATTCCAGCACTCGAATTCGGGTCTACATTGATAGTCTTCCATTGCACAAAATGGTTCTCATTTTTTGGAATGCTGATTTGGCTTGTGCTGTTCGGCTCTTTATCTCACTTGAGCATCTACCTTCTGATGTTAACTGGGTGCTAAGATATTTCACTAAAATATTAGTCACTGATTACTAATATAGGCCTAACTAATAAATAACAAAGTTTATGTCACGGATGAATAACAGAGCCGGAATTTCGCATGGAACTACAAATATGTGTGTATTGAAAACATGAATGATGATTGATATGTCTGTTTTGGAAACATGAATCATGATTGATGAGTGATAATCCAAAACTGTGGAGTAGAAAATGATACTGAAAAGATTATCAAGGATGAGGAACTGATAACAATGATGATGATAAAATTCTACTATATACCCACCCATACAGCAATAATACTTTCAAACATCAGCAAAACTATACTGTATACCCACCCATACAGCAATCATACTTTCACACATCAGCAAAACTATACTATATACCCACCCATACAGCAATCATACTTTCACACATCAGCAAAACTATACTATATACCCACCCATACAGCAATCATACTTTCACACATCATTGTAGAATTAGCTTCAAGAAAAATATAATTCAAACCTCAACCATATCGCGAACATGCTTGTTTATGATTTTAGGATCTGGTGGACCAATACCGGATAACCAATCAGCAAACACCACAGATTTGGTCGGAGTGCTAGGCTAGAACATGAGAATAATATTTGTAAGAGAGTGGAAATAGATAAACTTCTTAAGCCACAGTAAGTATATCAAGATCATATACAACATTTAGGTATGTGATCCTAAAATAAAACCAGATTTTGAAAATGTGTTTACATGAGTTTCCATATAATATTTGTTGGTAAAGTGCAGATGAGGTAACATTTTTCTGTAATTTTTTTTTTAATTTTGTTTTGTGTAGAATACATATTGTAAAATACAAGTTAAACATCAAATTTATTAATATAAAAAAACTTTATTAAATAAGTTGAGACACTAAACAAAACCAATACTTGTGACAATGTCAATATAAAGAATATTTCAAAAATTTCATTGAATAAGTTGAGACGCTAAAACAAAACGTATCATTATATAACACTCACTTTAGATGGAAAGTGACAAACAATGAAGTTATTTAAATCTAGTAGCAGAACTGATATAGAAAATAATGATATACACATTCAAGAGTACACATGCCTCCTTGTTATGTGTATTCGTGCCTCCTTGTTATGTGTATTCATGCCTCCTTGTTATGTGTATTCATGCCTCCTTGTTATGTGTATTCATGCCAGGACACAACATTTTTCTCTACGGGAACTCCTGAACACACATCCTTAATATAACACATAACATATTACATTTATCTCGTAGTTTCCATAGTAACACATAACATTACATTTATCTCGTAGTTTCCATAGTAACACATAACATATTCTATTTATCTCGTAGTTTCCATAGTAACACATAACATATTACATTTATCTCATAGTTTCCATAGTAACACATAACATATTCTATTTATCTCGTAGTTTCCATAGTAACACATAACATATTACATTTATCTCGTAGTTTCCATAGAAACACATTACATATTATATTTATCTCGTAGTTTCCATCTACAGATTCTCATGAAAATCTGATTAGTTTATATACAATAAAATTGCATTATTTATAATTATACTACTTCTTCTGCATTCAGGATTCTTTCGGTCTTGCTAGATATTCAGGCCAGTCACCAGAACGAAGCTCCCAGTCTTCTCCAGGTCAGAGCAGTTGCCCCAACTTTTTCACCTCAGTTCAATCTAGATCACTTCAGTTCAGTCATGCTTCACAGTTCTTTGTAATCTGGACAGACTTGCAGTATGTGTTCAGGGGGTCTGCGGCCCTTTAATCTGCAATAGCCAGTTCTAAGTGGAAAGATTATGGTCTGTTGTTGCTCATGAGGTTGGTGTATGGGGGGGTCTAGTTTCTGACCAATATGTATATTTTTCTTTCACTGTGATGTACAATAGTTGTGAATTATACTACAATTGTCCATCTCTTTACATGTTCTGTGGTCAATTAAAAATCAATTTATTTCTACAGATACTTACACATGATGATGATGAGCCACGTGGCTCTCTTGCAAGAGACAGTTCATAGATTTCATCTTCTGTGTGGTATAAATCTAAAGAAAGCTGGAATAGAAACTCAAATTCATTTATATGAGAAAAGAACAACCATTTTCTGTAATGTCAATGGGTCAGATTGATTCTACAGAAACAAAACTCAGTCAAAATAGATTGTCCATGTATTTGTGTGTATGTGTGTTTGTGTGGCTTGATTTGAAGATCCACAGTAAACTATTGAATTGAAGATCCACAGTAAACTATTGAATTGAAGATCCACAGTAAACTATTGAATTGAAAATCCACAGTAAACTATTGAATTGAAGATCCACAGTAAACTATTGATTTGAAGATCCACAGTAAACTATTGATTTGAAGATCCACAGTAAACTATTGATTTGAAGATCCACAGTAAACTATTGAATTGAAGATCAGGCAGGATCACATAGACCATAAAAAGATCTATCAAAGACCACATTAAAGGAAAATTTGCTCCTAGCAATATAAGAAAAGATGCGCATGTGGTTGGGTTTGTGGGTCTCACCAATGGCTCACTAGACACAGCAACCATGTAACAGAAAACCTTAGTAGATGACATGCCTTTATATTGAGGCTTCATGGAAAAGCTCATAGAAGCTTCATGGCACGTCATCTATACAATCCCGTAGTCTTAACCTTCGATAACAGCTACCATGTTGTTCCGGTAGGCAGATGTTGTGCTTGAACTAGTTACGGGCATGCTGTGGATGGGTGGAACAATAAAGAAACCTGTCGCAAGAGCCAGAGTTGTACCCTGATGTTGACGTCTGTTGCAGCGGCATTAGAGTTTTTATAAATTATATATTTAATATGCAGATACAAATAGTTTTTATACTAGATTTAATATGTAGAAACAAATAGTTTTTATACTAGATTTAATATGTAGAAACAAATAGTTTTTATACTAGATTTAATAAACAAATAGTTTTTAATATGCAGAAACAAATATTTTTTATAAATTATATATTTAATATGTAGAAACAAATAGTTTTTATACTAGATTTAATAAACAAATAGTTTTTAATATGCAGAAACAAATAGTTTTTATAAATTATACATTTAATATGCAGAAACAAATAGTTTTTATACTAGATTTAATATGTAGAAACAAATAGTTTTTATACTAGATTTAATAAACAAATAGTTTTTAATATGCAGAAACAAATAGTTTTTATACTAGATTTAATAAACAAATAGTTTTTAACATGCAGAAACAAATAGTTTATATAAATTATATATTCAATATGTAGAAACAAATATTTCTTGTACCCGCAGTGTGTTTACTATATCCTTATTAGCATCCACTGGGCAGCTGTCCTGGCCCTGTAGCCCATTCAGTTCTTTCAAAATGATGGCTAGCTTTATCATCTTTCGGAAATTGAGCAGATTGTCATCAACTTTATCTGGCAGTGCAGTATGGATTGAAATTAGGTCTTTGAGGTGAACACCCCTATAGAATAAAAATTACAAAATATAATTTTTACCAACACTTTAATATATTGTACTGAATATTACTTGGAAATGAATCAGCCGCTGTACTGGACATAAAAGCTTAAATCCTGTGCCAAAAGTATTTCTCGATTGATTGTCTAACTAGGACTCAGCTACATAAAACATGTTAACCTACTATCTACTGAAAGTATTTAAAACTGAGACAGATCCGTTATTTGTTTCTTGAGAAAGGTCCTGATTGGACCTATACATTGATAACTGTCCTTGTTCTGTGTTTTATTGTTTTATATCGATAATTAGGTATTCACAGTAACCTGTTTACTTTATTTTGGATTTTCCACAGATCCACTCACAGGAAGTGTTTCATTAAATCCGTGAGCCAGGTTAACAGGAAGGTACCTGATTTCTAAATACATAAAGCTGGGATGATGAAGATGATGTAATCGCTTTACGTTTCAGCACATAGCTCATGACAGCACATAGCTCATGACAGCACATAGCTCATGACAGCACATAGCTCATGACAGCACATAGCTCATGACAGCACATAGCTCATGACAGCACATAGCTCATGGCAGCACATAGCTCATGACAGCACATAGTTCATGACAGCACATAGCTCATGACAGCCCATAGCCTTTCTGACAGAAGCACAGATTCTCCTCAGTTGAGTAAGCGAGGCAACACCCCAACTTATATAAGGTTTGTTTTTTCAAAGATATGGTTGTGTTAGGGAGGTTTATTGAACTATGTTTAGTCTCCAAAGGGATGCATTCCTGTATGGCAGTATCCCAGGATCACCATATCCTAAATTGTTATTTTTCTGTCAGATTTGTTGACCCTATCTGCAGAGATGACACATCTAGCACTGCCAGCCATCTAGGAGTCTGCCACAAAAATACAAATGAGCAATGTCTACTGCCGTGCATCTCTTCATTATCCATGGGCCCCATTTTACAGAAAACGTCTTTTTCCTTTTCTTAATCCTCCAGTCGAAGTCAGATGCTGATATGGATTGCACAAATGGACTATACTGTGTTCACCAACCCCAAGGTAGGATCATAGATTTTTATCTGTCAGAGCTGCTTCAGATAGTCGTTGTTTTCTTCTTGTAGTCTGGTATAGTAAACAATTCTGTAAAATGTGTTTCTGTTGACAGAAGATATAAGTAAGAAATTGTGAAAAGAAATGCAGTCACAATTTTTATTTTTATTTCATGTGATAGGTTGTCAGCCTATCCCTCAACTTTCTTTAGTTGCCTCTTACTATATACCTGACAGATGATAGTGATAATATTTCTTTCCCCTTTTAGCCTGAGGCAACATACAAGAATGACACAATGAACTAAAGACCAATAAAACAACATCTTACAGGATTGGAATCTTGAATCCTGTGCTCTGGTGGTAAACTTTGCGATAGGTACTAAAGTTATTTCTTGATGACAGCAATTCTGTGAATTCCATCAGAATCTGTATCCAAAATATTAAATACATGGTCATAAAAGTATAACATATTATTAAATACATGATTATAACAGTATTAAAAAAAATGTAAGCATACATATAATTATTTAGTGGGTATGAATATTAAGTAGAAAATGCAAAAATATAAAAATTACCAAGCCAGTAAAATTAGTTATGTCACTGCAGGCAGTTGGTGCCTCATGAATGTATTGGTTCGAGTTTTATGTTCAACCTTCCACTTTTCTTATATAATTTTTGTATCATGTAGGCCCTTATAATTGTCTATGTAGAATTCTCAGAGTAACAATAAGATACAGAATTAGACATGAAAACATGATAGGACTAACAAACACAATGCCAATCCTGTATTACAGTAGACAACAGAATAAGTGGTTTTCTCATGCTTTCTCATTACAATCAGATAGTGTCCCTTAAAAAGTAATACTATGCAGGCATAATAGACACAAACAAAGCTAGAGGCAGTCCATGCAAAAGATGGATTACAGAAATAAGAGACCATGAAAACAAACATATATAAAGCACACAAAAAAAGGCTGTCGCTAGAGAACTCTTCTACCCATGATGCTTCAAGACATAAAGGGGTATGAAGCAAAAAAGAATATTGTTGGAATTAGTTCACTCATCAAAGTGGATGTAGATTTATCTACATTAATGTTGGTTACATCTCCAGTAATGTAGGTTACATCCCCAGTAATGTAGGATACATCTCCAGTAATGTAGGTTACATCTCCAGTAATGTAGGTTACATCTCCAGTAATGTAGGTTACATCTCCAGTAATGTAGGTTACATCTCCAGTAATGTAGGTTACATCTCCAGTAATGTAGGCTACATCTCCAGTAATGTAGGTTACATCTCCAGTAATGTAGGTTACATCTCCAGTAACAATTCTGAACAGAAAACCATCTCCTTCCACTTCAAAGCACAGTAAAATTCTTGACATGTATGAATGTTTCATTACTTCAATTCTGAACCAAGCTGTCATGGCACCAAATTTACAGACAGTGGTACTGTAACATATGATGAAATAATGTAGTAAGTGGGAACATTGCTTGATGTTTGACAATGAATAATGTAGTAAGTGGGAACATTGCTTGATGTTTGACAATGAATAATGTAGTAAGTGGGAACCTTGCTTGATGTTTGACAATGAATAATGTAGTAAGTGGGAACATTGCTTGATGTTTGACAATGAATAATGTAGTAAGTGGGAACCTTGCTTGATGTTTGACAATGAATAATGTAGTAAGTGGGAACCTTGCTTGATGTTTGACAATGAATAATGTAGTAAGTGGGAACCTTGCTTGATGTTTGACAATGCCACTTACAGTTAATAAGCATTTGTGTGTCGTTGTGCATATGTAGATAACTTGACTATGTTTAACATTAATGAATAAATTCTCACTCATGTAGCTTACAAAACAAGAGTATTGTTTGTTTGTTAGCATTCATTCTGAAACTTCTCATTAAACCTTTCTTGAAGCAAGACAAAGATTTCACTAGATTTCCAGCAGGATGTACTCCTGAGAATGAAAATGTGTTGTGTGCCATTTTAATTTGCATGAACCTAAAATCCACAACAGTGTTTCCTGCTCTCCTCATAACTGATTCTCATAAATCTGCCAAAGATGGATGTGTCGGGCCATTGGCGCAAATAAAACGGTGAAACAACGCATTTCCATTCTCTGAACTACATCCTGCTGGAAATCTAATAGGACCATGGTCCTGCTACAACAGAGATCCAACGGGAGTTTGAGAATGAACACTGAAGAAGATTCTCAGAAAGATTGTTCTCATCAGGTTGTTTTTTTTCAGTATTCTTCACATTCAGCGGTTTGTTTTTTTTTACACTTCTTTGGGTTTGTCTATAAATGTGGATTTAATAAAAATCATTTGTTATTCAACCACTGTTGATTATTATAAAAATATTTAATTTATACATTTCTCTACACATATTAAACAATATATAGGGGAATCCCATTATAAAAACTTGTTCCGGGCAACAAAATATGCATGTACTAACATAAATTCGCTAAACAATATAGAAGAAATACAATTATGGATTTATAAAAGTGATGTTATGTATGGAAATTTGTTATAAAAGAATTCGTTACAGATGAATTCCACTGTACCGGACTATCATTACAACATTCAGAAATAAGCCTTTTGTACTAAATATTATTACATAAGCAACATGAAAACTGTATAAATGTATCCATACTTTCTGAGATTCAGATGGAAGACATGAGACAGTTTTAGAGAGCCGAGCCAGCGAGCTATGAGTAAGTCCACCAACAACGGCCATCAATGTGTTGAAATTTTGCAAAACTCGAAGGTGCTGATGTGAAGATAGAAATTAGGAATAATATTTTAATGTTTATAGTTGATGTGAAACATTCATTATAGGTTATAAATTAATATCTTCTTCTTTTTCTGCGTTCGTTCTCAAACTCCTGCAGATTAGTAGGATGTAGTCCGAAGAACTAAATACCATTGTGTCATGGTTTACAATATTTTTTCTATATCTGCTCTTTTCGGCCTGAGACATCTGACTTCAGCATGAGTTGTAGACTTCTTTGACTCTCTATGGAATGGGGACAGTCAACTCCACTTCATTACCTCCTTAATAACCTCTTATGACATGCATGGAAAATAAACATTGTTGCTATTCTTAGCTCCCCTTTCTGAACACAATAGCATATTGTTACTGAACTATGGATGAACTTATAATTGTTCAGTCACAGCCAGCAGATGTATCTGTTGCAACATTGAAGTTTATGCATACCCATGATTTCAATCAAAGGTTCAACACACTCCTCACTGCGTCATGAAGGTACCCAGTCCCATTCCTGCCACATTCACTACAGAATTTCCTTCAGTTACAGCATAGAATCCAGTTCAGCTTTGTAGTGTAGAGGTATCCTGAATAGGCTTCAAAAATATGTCAAGGATTGACTTCATTGCATACAGGTTTTTGCATATGTACTCCACACATCTCAATGAAGAGGCACATATTCTGACAAGAGTACCACTCATAGCACGTAACTCTGTACATTCAGCAGGTGCTCGCCAAGCAAGCACAAAATTGATAGCAACCAACTATAAATACCTCGAATACAATCCTGTCTGCTCTTTCATTCTTGTGAATACCAGCATATTCATGAATGAAGATTTATGTTATATCCAAGAACGAAAGATCACCAGTATTGGGAACAACGTAACACTCTGAAAATTGGGTTTTCAAAGCAATGAACAAGCAGATAGGTTGGGGAGTTCTGCCACTGTATAAGGACATTGTTATTCAACAATTGTTGAACTTTTTGACACTACTAATACATCCAATCATATTGCTTGTATGCTTTCGGGATGTTACAGGATGTTACTATTAACTTTTTATGAAATGTTAGAAGATATTCATACCTTTGAAACATCAATGATACAGAAGATATTTATCTTTTGAGTTCTTCCTAAACTGGAACCAGGTTCATGGATTAGAAAATGTTCAGTACCTGATGGGTAGAGGCACAAAACATCTAATTACATGAATGCAAGTTCACTGGCTGTGGAATTACTCATGAGAAACAAACGTTAATGACAATCGTATTTGTACTAATTCATACTATGAACAGGCACATGGAATGTGCTAAGCATGTATCAAGATAAACTTAAAATGGTACAGGGAGAGATGGAAGGAATTGGAGTAGATATTATGGGAATATCAGAGCACAGATGGGAAGGACAAGGACATTTCACAACACTGACAGAAAGAACTGTAATTTGTTCAGGAAGATAGAAGAGGGGACAATGCAGAGTAGGCTTCATTTTGAGCAAAGAAAAAGTAAGGTCTATGCTAGGATACAACTCAATAAATGACCAAGAGACAGCAAGATCTATGCTAGGATACAACTCAATAAATGACCAAGAGACAGCAAGATCTATGCTAGGATACAACTCAATAAATGACCAAGAGACAGCAAGAGCTATGCTAGGATACAACTCAATAAATGACCAAGAGACAGCAAGATCTATGCTAGGATACAACTCAATAAATGACCAAGAGACAGCAAGATCTATGCTAGGATACAACTCAATAAATGACCGAATCATAAGTATAAGACTGAAACAAAAAACACGCAACATCACAATTCAAGTGTATGCTCCAACATCTGCAACTGAAGATCGAGCTAGAAGTTTTCTATGACAAACTGCAGGAAACAATATGCAAAACACACAAACAAGACATCAAACTAATAATAGGCAATCTGAATGCAAAAGTTGGTAGGAAAAGAAGATCTGAGGAATGCAGAGTCAAAGACCCATTTGGATTAGGACAGCAAAATGATAGAGGATAAAGACTGCTAACATTATGCCTAGAAAATGACTTAACACCTGGACATCACCAGATTACAAGACAAGAAACCAAATAGACTTCATCACTCTACACCTCAGATGGAGATCCAGTCTACTGTCCTGTAAGACTTATCCTGGAGCAGATTACGACTCTGACCACGAGCTATCAGTAGCAGATGTAAAGATCAGATTGAAGAGGTTAGCGAAAAGCGCCAGATCCATTAGATACGACATTAGAGCAATACCAACAGAATACAGCGTGGAGGTGTAGAACAAATTTAGTTTGTTCATGACTGTTCAAGAGGAGATGACACCAGATGAACTTGCAAAGAACATCAAAGACTCAATGCTATCATCTGCACAGGCTCACATGTCCAAAAGTGTGACAAAAATAAGAGATTACATCATAGTCGAAACATTGTAACTAATCAGCAACCTAAAAAACTAAAATCACTAAAAAAAATGACAAACAAAGAGAAGAATATAAGAAACAAACTAAATTAATCAGGAGAAAATTATACAGGATAAGAAAAACTACATTGACAACAAGTGTAAAGAAATTTAACCACTTCACGAACATGTGGACACCAGAATAATGTTTACAGAAACAAAACTGCTGACAGAAAAATTTCAAGCAGCCACTCAAGCAATTGAAGACAAGTCAGGAAACACTTTAACAGAAAATAAAGACATTCTGAACTGGTGGGTTGAATACTATAGGAAAATGTAAAAATTCTTGAGACTAACGGGAATTGAACCAGTCCGTTCTACGGCACCAAATCGCCTAGCAACAAGTGCAATTTTTGCTAGGCGATTTGGTGCCGTAGAACAGACTGGTTCAATTCCCGTTAGTCTCAAGAATTTTTAAAATATTATCCTCTGGCTTCCTACTTAAATTTACTTGTAGGAAAATGTATGAAGATCCAAACATTGACACAGACTCAAACACAAATAGGACCCATCATAGAAGAAGTACATTGGGCAATTAAGAACTTAAAAACTGTCCAGTCACCAGGATGCGACGAATTGGTAGCTGAATTGATACAAGCAGGAGAAGAACCCAGTGTCATGGTCTACCACACCTTATGTGTTCAGATCTGGAAAAGTGAAATATGGTCAAAAGATTGGAAAAGATCAGTATATATACCACTCCCAAAGAAGGGCAATTTGAAACTCTGCATGAATTATAGAAAATTGCACTGATCAGTCACGCCAGCAAGATACTTCTCAAGATAATCAAGAAAAGAATGGAACAACATGTGAACTGAGAAATAGATATAGTTCAGGCAGGTTTTAGACAGAAAAGAGGCACCAGGGATCACATCTTCAACGTGAGAAATATAATAGAGAAATTCAGAGAGTTCACTGCAGACATATACATCTGTTTCATTGACTACTCGAAGGCGTTTGACTGCATAACACACCAGACATTATGGAACAAAACAGGAAACATGGGCTTCCCACACCATCTCATATCACTCAAAAATGCTTTATCAGAAACAACATGCTTCTGTTCATCTCAACGGAGAAGCATCTGACTGGTTTGAGGTCCACAAACGTAGTGAGACAGGGATACATCCTCTCACCACACCTGTTCAACATGTATGCAGAAAACATCATGCGAAATGTATGAGACGACCCACTTTATGATCAGTTTCAATCCCTTAATATCGGAGGGCAAAAATCCCAGAAATTAGGTATGCAGATGAAACCATACTAACATCAAGAAGCCGCACATGTTTAGAACAAATGATTATGTCAGTCAAACATCATAGCGAGGCACAAAACCTTTTCCTCAATGCAAAAAGGACAAAAATAATGCATGTAAGCAGAGATGAAATTACACCTAAAATAGTCATTGACAAAGAACAACTAGAAAATGTAAACAACTTTGAATATCTAGGGTCAACCATCGAAACCACAGAAGATTGCTTGGCAGAGATAAGAAAGAGATTAGAAATGACACTGCAAAAACATCACAGATGAAAAATCTATGGCAAAGAGCAAACAGAATAACAAAGTTGCAACTTCTAAGAAGCTATACCTTTCCAGTGGCAACACATGCTTTTGAGAAGTGGGCAATGACATCTGCAAAGGAAAAGAAATTATGTGCATTCAAAATGAGTGCTATAGGAAAGGTCCTAAGAATATCATGGACAGAAAAAAGAACTAACACAGATGTTCGCAAAGATCTGAACATAGAAGAAGACTGACTCCTCAAAAGCATCAAACTATCAAATGCAAACTGACATATTTCGGACATATAAAAAGATACAATGGTTTGGAAAGATTAATCATGGAGGGGAAAGTTCCAGGAAAGAGAACAAGAGGAAGACCAAGACTATGATGTACACATGGCATCGAAGAACTTCTGAACATAACACTGGAAGAAGGTGGGCAGCCCGCACATAACCTTGAGGCTTACAGAATGGCAGTGAGGACAATGTTCTGCAAAGGTCACATCACATAGAGAGAGAGAGAGAGAGAGAGAGAGAGACAATCGTATTGACAAAGAGTCAATACACATCTTTGAAACATCAATGATACCAAAGATATTCATACCTTTGAAACATCAATGAATTTGATCATAACATCAGCTCGCTGCTGTGGCGTTGTCTTACTAAGAACCATACACTGAACCCACTGTGATAAGCCATTGAACAATGCAATAGATCTCTCTAGCTTGGGCTGATCTTTCAAACATACTGTCTTGGCATAGTTTTTGTAGTCAGAAAGCTGCAATAAATAATTTCAAAAATAGGTAGAACTATTAAACCCTGGGTTTAAACCCTGCAACCGGCTAAATTACTACCCTGAATCATTAATCTGAACCACTAAGCTGAACCACTAATCCAATGGGAAATCTGGCCCTCCATTTTCATGAAAATGCTCTTTAATACCCTTGATGTGTCAACTGTCTTCAATGTGTTTCTACTTTAATATCCTTGATGTGTCAACTGTCTTCAATGTGTTTCTACTTTAATATCCTTGATGTGTCAACTGTCTTCAATGTGTTTCTACTTTAATATCCGTGATGTGTCAACTGTCTTCAGTGTGTTTCTAGTTTGTTCATGTATGAGAACTATATCATGATGGTGATGAGGAGGAGGAGGATATACAAACTATTGTGTTTATAATTGGCTGGTGAAAGTATAAATCATCATCAAAGCGTGCTACTTTGAAACATCATTAACACAAAAATTCTGTCATGCTTCTTATCTGTTCTCAGTTTCTTGTTAAAGTGTGGAGAATCTTAATCCTGTCCAATCTTTAATATTATTAATCCAGACTTTCTTCTAATCCCCTCTTCTTCTTCCACCCTCAACTGTTCCTTGTAAGATTGTTTTTGAATGAGAATCATGCTTCATGAGGTTACCAAACCACACAAGCTAGTGATGCTTCATCACTACCATGAGATGTTCTTGTTGGCCTGCAAGAGTATTTATTTTGCTTCTCATGTTTATGTTGGATGTATGGAATGTATCATGGATTTGTAATATTCCCTCTGCAATATTTGGGTTCTTGTTTGGAACTCGTATCTCCCAATGTGATTATTTCCCTTGGTAATGTTTGTCCTTTATTATTTTTAATATAAATTTATTTAGGGTTAGGGTTAGGTTAGTTATGTAAAACAAAAACTCTCCTGATTCAAACCATATGCCTAACCCTAAACAAATTAATAGTTAAATTATTAAATCTTCTTCTTCTGCGTTCAGCATCTGTCTTCTTCAGGTCAGAACGGCTGCCCTATAGCTTTTGCCTCGAATTAATAATTTATAAATATTAATTAGTAAACATTGCCAAGGGGAATAATCAAATTAATAATCACATCGAGGGCACAAGTTCTAAACAAGAACCAATATTTGTTTTCAAAACCATATATTCTCTCCACTTCTGCTATAACTGTCCAACTCTCACATTCGTACAAAAGAATAGGCATAAATTTAAAAAGGTATAAATAGCAAAGTATAAATAAATGACCAATTAAAAGCACAACAGTTGGAGTGGCATAAGGTAGTGGTGCTGCACACAGGCAAGTATTAAGTAGGTTATGGCTATGTGCTGTCAAGAACCTGCTCACAACTTAAGGGGATAGCTTCATCATCCTTATTCCTGTTGGTGCTTTGTTGATCTATCTATATATCTATTCACTAAACCCTTTGTTACCTTTCAGCATCAGGTGTAGAAGAGTTTTCTGGAGATGGCCCTCTTGTGTGCTGAGTATATTGTGGAATTTGTTGCCTCTTATATTTCGGTGGTCCATCGTTTTCATGGTCGGCTTTGTTGATGCATAAACAAAATTAGTTTGTCTCACAGAGAATTTATGAACTATAGGCATGCACTGACCTGTACTCGTCTGAAAGCTTTGTATTCTAAATAGGTTAGCTGGGCTGACAATTCTTTAGGTTCCAGGTGGTTGAAAACAAGAGACACTTTCCTAGAGTGTTTTCCATACACTGAAGATCTGACTGACATATTCCGTATCCAGTCATATGAAGGACTGAAATAAATAAATAAACACTTTTTAATGTGGTGTAAGGTGTTTACAACATTTACTTCTTAAAACAGTTAAGCAATACAATAAAAAAGTTGTTTTTTTTAAATATTAATTATGTTTTACAGAGAACTTGCAACAAAACTAATCAATCTATCGACCAAACAGTCTTCATCAGGATATTTGTTTTTATCTTGCACCTCTCCACAGAAATATTTAGTAAAATTACTTTTTTTCAATATTTATTTGCGACAAAGAAACATTTACAAAACCAATATACATTTCAAATATGTAGTGTGCATTTTGTTCTGAGATGATTTGACAGCATTTGGAACATTTGTGAAGGGTGTGTAATAATAAATAATATAGTATGTAAAGATTATGGAAATTTCAACCTTTTATCCATACTTTCCAAGCAAATCTGCATATACATACACACACACACACACACACATATATATATATATATATATATATATATATATATATATATATATATATATATATATATATATATATATATATATATATATATATATATATATATATATATATATATATATATATATATATATATATATATATGTGATGATATCTATATTTAGTGAAATGAGTGATCAAAGGGTGACAACAAATTAATAGATGAAAAAAACGTGCTAACTGACATATTTCTGTACATGTTCATATTATGTGCTGTGCCATCTGATTGAATATATTTATGTCTGTGTGTAGTTGAAATATTGTGAAACACTGCCCGTATCCGACAAGACCAGATCAACTATCTGTATTGAGATAACAAGAAAATCACTTTGTTTGTATACATCTGTTGTCTCCTCGCTAGAGTGATACAGGGCAAATATGAAGATGCAAGGGGAAAAGGTAAAAGGTATAGGCCCTACGCCCTACTTGTAACCAATATTTATGTTGGTATATATTTATATCTTTAAGTATTGGTAACACTTACATTTTTTCCCGTTTATCTCCTAAATATTGGTAACACTTACACCTGTTCCTGTTTATCTTCACCTGTCGCACAATATGCTTTCTATTTTGTCAATAACAGCTTGTGCATGTCATATTCAATTGCCTGTTCCTGATGTGTTTTTCCCACATGATGTTACAAAAGCTCACAGGAGGTTATAACTCAGGCTAAATAAAGTTTTATGAAACACTAAAACCAACACATAAACATGACGTTTATATCATAATTCCGCTATCACGAAAGATCACAAATGTCAATAGGTCAGAAAATATTCAAAACTACAGAATGATTGTGTAATGGATGCTACGAAATGATAAACCATCCGCTTTAATACAAAATATAAATGATAAACCATCCGCTTTAATACAAAATATAAATGATAAACCATCCGCTTTAATACAAAATATAAATGACAATCAGTTTAACAAAAAAGTTATTTTGTGTTCATAATATTTTGTGTATGTTGAGCTATGTATTATTCTGTGCATGATAAACACCTTTTCGGCGAAACATCGTATTTGTGTTGTTTTTAGTTATATATTAATTCGATTTACATGCCTTATTTCTCATAATCAATTAAATACTTGTTTAATAATGAAAGCTAAGTGTTCATTCTTTACTGAAACACTCATATAATGTCAAAAACAGGTGTAATTATTCATTATTAAAACAGTCACATAATATCAAAACAAGAATATTTATTCATTATCAAACATTAAACGTATTCAGTAATTATCAAAACACAAACATACTCATTATTGCAAGACAAAAGCATTCATTCATTATTACAAGACAAAAGTGTTCACTCATTATTGCAAAACAAAAGTACATTCTCATTATTACAGGACAAAGTACTCACTTATCATCAAAAGATAAAAGTACTTATTCATTATCAACACACAATTCCCAAGTGCTATGTGTCGGACCTTTGACGAAAATAAAACAATGACACAACGTTTCACCGTTCTCTGGACTACAACCTGATAGACATCTAATGGAATCATTGTCCTGGTACATCCTGATAGACATCTAATGGGATCATTGTCCTGGTACAAGTGCGATCCTTGAACGTTTGACAACCAACTCTAAAAAAATTACTAAAAGACAAAAAATACACACTAAGTTACCTGATTAAACAAGAAAAATCATACAATTGTCCGACTCACGCTGTTGACATATCCAGAAATCCAAGCAGTTTGCCATTTCCCTCTGCCTTTAAAATAGAACACAGATTTTCAACAACCGACGTAACTTTTGTGTCCAGGTTAAAGTGGAGAGGAAACGTGGTAATCCAATACCTGACACATGATAAATAAATAATTATACAGTAAGTTCAATATCTGACACACGATAAATACATCATTGTACAGTAAGTTCAATACCTGACATATGATAAATAAATCAGTATACTGTAAATTCAATACCCGACACATGATAAATAAATGGGATTATATATTTTGTAACGATCAACTCATTTTTGTGTGTCCCTATTGGTTTTATCAATAATGTGGAGGTGTTGTAATAGTCAAATGTGAAACGGACCTTAATCAATAATATAAGGGAAAGATCATCTTCATTTTTTTGGCCACTTCATGAGACAGGGAGGTTTGGAGAACATAGTCACAACAGGCAAGATTGAAGGTTACAGAGACAGCGGGCGATAACGTAAGAAAATATTAGACAGTTTGACAGCCTAGCACGGCAGGGAAACAACAACGATCTTGATACATAATGCATAATTGAGATAGAGGGCTGTGGAGAGCCATGATCGCCCACTCCAGCCGGCATGGCACCTGATGATGATGATTGGTTTTATAGACAATATAAATGCGTTCAGTAGTATGCCATTGCTTCCTAAAGGGTCCATATGCACAGTTGCCTGCGGCGGGAATTAGAAATTGGTACCTTAGTCGTCAGAGACACGTTCTTTACCACTACACCACAGGGTCGTAAACAATAATAAATCCAAAATTAAGCTTATAAGCAAGCTCTGATATCTGAGAACCAGTTCTCTCGTACAGTTGAGTTACTATACTACTAGCGATATTGTTACAGACATCCATCGTTCAGTGAAAATGTCTGAGAACCAGTTCATTCAGTGGAAATAGTTAAAAACACTGAACGTATTAGTTACCAACGCCGAAGTCCGATGAGTCAGGCCATTGACGCAAATAAAAAATGGACATAACGAAATTCTATTATCTGAACTACAGACAGGTCAACTACATTTCAGGCAGTCGGTCATATAGTATATTTCTTCTTCGTCTTCAGCGTTCATTCCCAAACTCCCCCTGGATATCTCTTGTAACAGGACAATGGTGCTATTATATTGCCGGCAGAATGTAGTCCAGAGAATGGAAATGCGTTGTGTCGCCGTTTTATTTGCGGCAATGGTCCGACACATCCGTCTTCAGCTGACATAGTATATTCCAGTGCCCTCTATGGGTCGTTAGAAGTCAAACACAGAGAAACTAATACTAGTACGCACGGTTGTTTGTAATAAGGAAAATGTCCCCCAAGACGACGATGGATAAAAGATATTTCAGGGTGTTTAAACATTTCCTTAGCTACAACAGATCAACTCGTCCACAACCGTAAGCTGTTCATAAAATAAGACTACATACATACAAGTGCTACATACATAAAGTGGACCACGTACATAAAGAGGACCGGGTACATAAAGAGGACCATGTACAGAAAGAGGACCACGTACATAAAGTGGACCACGTACATAAAGAAGGCTAATAATATGTCAACGTGAATGAATTATTATTTGACAGAGAAAACTGACATTTGCACCTATCAGCAAACATATAGATTTTCTGCCACTGTTTTGTTGTGATTATACCTGATGGAGTCAACTTCCTCAATATTCAACCCAAATCCTTCTCAAGATATCTTATGTTATGCATGACACATCCGTGTTGATACTCTTTGCTTCTATTTTGGGCCCAGGTAATAATATATAGGTGAGTTATTTACAACAGCAATTATTATTGAGGGTTATGTATGTCTGCAACAGCTGTTACACATGTATTTGTTTTCTGTTACACATACATATTTCTTTCTCAATACTATATTCGTAGAGTAAAACTATGTTTCTGTAGAGTAAAACTGTGTTTTTGTAGATTAAAGCTGTGTTTTTATAGAACAAAACTGTGTTTCTGTAGAACAAAACTGTGTTTCTGTAGAGTAAAATTGTGTTTCTGTAGAGTAGAACTGTGTTTTTGTAGAACAAAACTGTATTTCTGTAGAACACAACTGTGTTTCTGTAGAGGAAATCTTTGTTTCTGTAGTACAAAACTGTGTTTCTGTAGAACAAAACTGTGCTTCTGTAGTACAAAACTGTGCTTCCGTAGAGCAAATCTGTGTTTCTGTAGTACAAAACTATGCTTCTGTAGAACAAATCTGTGTTTCTGTAGAACAAAACTGCGTTTCATTCAGCAGTATTTTTTATTATTTTTTTTCAGTTCGTTCTCAAACTCCCACGAGATATCTCTTGCAGTTTGACACTGATTCTAATAGATTTCCAGCATGATGTAGTCCAGAGAAAGAAAATTCGTTATATCCCTGTTTTATTTGCGTCAATGTCCTGACACAACCGACATCGGCGCTGGTAACTAATACGTCTAGTGTTTTTATCACTTCCACTGAACGATGGAGGCCTATAACCATATCGCTAGTATAGTAAGCCAGCCATGCGAGAGAATTGGTTCTGTAACCATATCGCTAGTATAGTAAGCGATCCGTACGAGAGAAATGGTTCTCGTACTTATACGCTGGTCAACCAAGCTCAAAGCTAACACCGGCCAAGCATGCTTGATTTTTTTTTTCACCACTATCTTTCGTCGCTATCGGTATAACCACAGACGACCATTTGATGCTGATTATGACGAAGACGAGGCTGAAAGTTACAGTGGTGGTGGTGTTGCTGATGGCGGTGATGATAATGATGCTAGAATCTCGAGGAAGTATAAAAAATATCACTCATGTTCCTTATGCCAGGCAGTGGAATTTTATGTTCAGCTCCAGATTAGTGATTCTCTTGTAGTCTTTTTCTATGATAGCACTGACGTAGAACACAGGTTTTTGAAGTTTCACTTGAACACACCCGACAGACTACCACTATGGGGTGAAAACATCACAATGTACAAGTGACAATGCACAAAACATTGTAACGTTTGGAACCGTTAGGTCTTTCTCAAGAATATATTTTTTTAAACAAAAAAACAGTGAAAAACAATTATAACAGTAAAAACAATGTTACCACCACAGAGGCACTAGATACAATATTGACATGTAAACAATATGAAGTCAAAGGTGACAATGATGTCCATGGAAACATGTAGTCATGGAAACATGTAGTCATGGAAGCGGGTTTTATTGAAAATGGGACAACTGGATATGAGAACATATATAACACATTAGTAACCAATATAACATGAACAGCAATATAATAAGGATCACACCAACACAAATTTAAACAAATGAATGTTCAGAGTTAAGCCAAAAGACTTGAGACTTGAGAGTACCGAACTCACAAATAAATCGATTCTCAAGAGCTACCTAGATCTGTCATTCGTGTTCTGTTCTTTTTCTATGGGGTCTCGAAGAGGTTTTGTAAGTCCCAGACGATTTTTCTGTTCAGTATGACTGCAATATGCAATGCCAGAAGCTGGACAGCCCTCAACTACGAGGCATACTGTAGACAACATGACTGTTTCTAACCCAGAAATCCAGGCATAGGGTTTTGCCGTTGACTTCTTATTTACGAAACGTGCACGTGTGATGACTTTGAGGTTCTTCTTCTTCGGCGATCATTACTCAGTCAGGTTGGGACTTCGGATTCTATGATATATGCTGCTGTCTGTTTTAAAGTGTCCACTGTGCCATACAGTTTCTCTTCAACACTGATTGGGGTGGGCCATGTTTTGTTTCTCAGGTCTGCATACTGGGGACATTCTTGTAGGATATGTTCTGCTGTCATATTTGCAAGGCTGCAATGGCAGAGCCCAGTTGTCCCTATTTTGAATTTGGTGTACAAATGATGTCTCATTTTGTTGTGACCAGTTCTGAGGCGCAGCAGGATAACCTGGTCTCTTCTGGACAGTTGGTCATACCCGTCATCTGCATTATATTTGGGGTGGTCTTCTTTCCACTTTTTGTTATAGTTGCCTTTAATGATGGTCTTCACTTCTTCATAACTGACCAGATAGTCTTCTTGAGGTAACTTCCCTCCTTCTTTGGTCAGTCTATCTGCAACTTCATTCCCTTCAATGTTACAGTGTGCCGGTATCCACTGGATCACTACTCTTTGGAAATTATTGTACAACTGAACTAGCACTGCCCTCAATTCATTCAGTTCGGTGCTCTTGTGTAGCTTCAGTGCTGTTATGACAGAGAGTGCATCTGTTAGTAGTACAATATTCCTGTGCACTTGTTCTTTGTGTTGTAAGATAGTTTCTGCTGCTTTCTTGAGAGCTTCCATTTCTGCTTTAAAATTGGTTGAGAGCTTGCCTGTAGCTATGGCTAGAGTAACATCTTTCCCGCATTTTAGTCTGAGGGTCACTCCTCCACCTCCATTCTCAATTGCGTTTGTGGCCGAGCCATCTGTATAGGCATGGGTCCATGCATCTTGTGGGTAATTAACTGCGATGTGTTGTTCTGTGATACGCTTTCTCTCCAATTCTGTCTGAGTTCCTTTCTTTTCTATACCTTCTATTTGTTCTTTTAGTTGTGGGAGTCTGTATGCCCAAGGGAGGATGATACTGACTAATTGTATGGGCCTTGGTTTCGCTTGTCCTATAGTTGGTGCCTTTTGTATCAGTTTCTTTGCATTTGCTGAGAAGTTGCTCCTCTCCAGCCTGCTTTTGCCATAGCCATTAATTCTTTGGTGCATAGGGTGATTCAGGAGTCTCTTGTATTTTTCTGCTTGTTGAACTACTTTCATGTCTCTTCTATTTTCCATTGACTGAAGGCCAGTTATTGTTTCTAATGTATTTATGGGTGTAGATTTCATAGATGCAGTGATAATACGTGTAGCTTGATTCTGGGTTTTCTTTATTTTGTTGAATTGCGTTTTAGATGCTGTGGCCCAGGCTGCGATGCCATACTCTAGTACTGGCCTAACTCTACCTGTGTATAGCCTTTTCAAGATTTTGCTGTCCGCTCCCCAGTTTGTGCCTGCTAACTTTTTCATTATTGCCATTCTATTTCTGGCTCGTTTCTCTGCTTTTTCTGTCTGTTTTGCCCATGTCATTCTAGAGTCAAGGGTAATTCCGAGGTATGTTGGGTTCTGCTCTAGTGGGAGAACGTGATTGTTTATTTTTAGTGTTGTTTTCTGTACCTTGTTGGTTAGTGTGAATATTGTGTGTGTGGTTTTCTTTTCATTAATGGTAAGCAACCATTTCTTGGTCCAGCTTTCTAGTTTGTGCAGTGCCCCTTGCATTCTATTTTTTGCAACTGCTATTGTCACCCCTCCTGTCCACAAGGCCAGGTCATCTGCATACATTGCAGAGTGTACCCCAGTTGGTATGCCATCCATAATATCATTTATGTAAATTAAGAAGAGTGTAGGGGATAGTACACCTCCTTGCGGGACACCTTGTTCTAGTATTCTCTTCCTGCTACATTTTCCCTGTACTTGCACTCTAGCTGTTCTTTTTTCCATATAGTTGCATATCCAGTTATATAAGTGTCCTCTGATTCCTAGTCTAAGGAGCTTGTTCTTGAGTCCATCTTTCCAAACTTTGTCAAATGCCTTCTCCATGTCAACCCACACTGCAAGCGTGTGTTTTTTTTCTTGGTATGCGTCTTCAATCTCTTGGGCTATGTAGGCGACCTGGTCCTCTGTTGATCTGTGTTGTTGGAAGCCGCTCTGTTGTGCTGCTATGAGTTGTTTTCCTTCCAAGTGCCACATGAGTCTTCTGTTGACCATTTTCTCCATTAATTTGCCCATACAGCTGAGGAGACTGACAGGTCTATAACTACTTGGGTCGAGTTTGTCTTTGCCTTGCTTTAAAATGGGTACCATGATAGCTTCTTTCCATGCGGTGGGCACCTGTCCTGTTCTCCAGCTAGTATTTACTATGTTTAGAAGTTTTCTCTTTGCTCTAGGCCCCAGTTTCATAAGCATCTCATTGGTAACCCCATCTTTACCTGGTGACTTCTTGAGTTTAAGGTTCTGTAGTGCTTCTTCTAGCTCAGTTTCCGTAAATTTTGCCAACATTTGCTCTTCTATAACCATAGGCATATCCTTTAGTCCATGGATTTCATTCTTGAACTCTATTTTTCTTTCTTTTGGTATGTTTATCTGGCTCACAGTTGCATAATTTTTAATGAAAATGTTTGCTGCTGCTTTTCCCGTGTGCATTTTGTTATTATATTCAAGTGTTATTGGAGGTCGGCTACTGTTTTCATCACTCAATGCCTTGGCAAGTTTCCAGAGTTTGTTTCCATCTTTGTCCATGTTAAGGCTCTCGGTTTTTTCGATCCATCTCCTCCTTGCTGATGTTTTTACCTCTCTCTTGTATTTAGCTGAGGCTGCCTTGAGAGCAATATTGCTTTCTGTACTCTGCTCTGTTTCTGCTAATTCTCTGGCCATATTCAGGTCTTCTTCAAGCTTTTGTATTTCTTTGGACCAGTACGGTTTGTAGTTTTTTCTTGCCCCTCTTGGTATTGCGTCTTTTGCTGCCCTAAGTATTGCCTCAGTTAGCTTTTCCGTCATGTTCTTAATTTTTTTTTGATGGATGTTGATAGGCTCACTATATGCGTCTGAGAGTTTTGCAAATTTGTCCCAGTCTGCTCTCTTATAGTTCCAGCGGGGAAGAGGTTGCTGCTCTTCCTGTGTGTAGTTAAGGTTGATAGTGAGTTTTATTGGTTTGTGGTCACTGTCCCCTAGCTGGTTCATAACTATTCTACATATTTTATGGGATAAATCGCCAGTGGCAAACGCTAAATCTGGGGTTGATGTTGATTTCCATCTCCTTGAGTAGAAAGTTGGGGGATCATCCTGTGCATTCAACAGAAATAGATTGTTATCGATTTCCCATTCTTCCACTTCTTCTCCTCTTGAGTCAGTTTGCTGGTAACCCCACCTTTCAGAGTGGCTGTTAAAGTCACCCACTACAATACAGTGTGTGTCTGTAATATCCATTGTTTCTAATTTAAGGGCTCTTCCTACTGGGCTGTATATGTTATAAATTCTGATGGGCTGGTTTTCTATGTACACATCTGTTCCTATAATCTCTGATTCTCCTATTGTATTTATTTCTATCTGCTTTGTTGGAATGGTGTTGCGTATCAGTGTAAGTACCCCTCCCTTATGCCCTTCTCTGTCCTGTCTGAATGTTTGGTAGCCCCTGATAGAGAATCTATGGTTTAGGTTAAGATGGGTTTCTCGTATACAAGCCACATCAATCTTGTCGTTATCCAGTCTAGCTGTTAGTGCCTGCTTTTTGTGGTAAATGCCTTCCGCATTCCAATGCAGTATGTTTAGTCCTTTTGTCTGTCGTGTGGTTTGACCAGTCATAATTTCCCGCTGTTCCCATTTCCTGGTCTTCCAAAATGGGCCAGGGTGACCACCAGTAGCTTGGGGTGGGCCCCTTCGAGGCATGGGGCCCGGCACTCTACCCGCCTGGTGGGACTCCTCAGGCAGAGCACCATACCTAGAATCCATTGTCTCAATCTGCATGAGTGTATATGAGGTACGTTGCACTTTGTTATGCGTCATATGGCCAAGTGCATCCGATTTCCGCCAGCTATTTTTTTTAGGTTTGCTTTCCTTAGATGGTCTACCCTCCCGGGATCATGAGCACCATCTGTCCAGGCTTTGTGTAGAGTTTTCCATCTCCTAGGTGGCCGTCTTACTGGACTCTTGAGCGCCACCTGCCCAGCAGTTAGGGGAATGTTTTAAGTTTTCATGCCTTTTTCCCTTATGGGATGGAGCTGATTGGGGCCTAAGGGGGGTTTTACTGACTTCTCCCTTTGTATGTTTTAGAAAATAGTTTCCTATATTCCCCTATTTTAAAGGTCCCCCCAACCCTGGGGGACGCGCATGCTGGGGTCAATGACCCCAGCTGTTGGCTTGCGCTTATAGCGCCTCATACTCGCTTGATGCTGCCCGTCACGAGACACATGGGGTATTTCAGTGGAGATATCAGTGCCACCTGATATCCCACCCCGTCCTGTTGGGCAACATCGCCAGTTTGTCCGCGACTGCTTATTCGTCCAGAAATCTGGATTATTCGTCCAGAGATCTGTCTTATATTGCAGCCAACCACCAGATATGGAGACTCCATATCCGGAGGTTGTTCCACGATCCGCAACCTGTGGACGCGCCTGGTAGGGGATGGTCGCCCCCCCCCCCCCCCCAGGGACTTTGAGGTTAAGTTTCTATCTATTGTTTCTCTGCTTTTGCTGTGAGGAGTAGCAGTATTGAATGACGATCTATTTTATTGCTATGACACGTTTGTTCTCTTAGTATGGAGTAATATTATGACGTCTCACAGTGTTTGTAACGCAATCCACCTTCTTCTAGGACTTCCGCTGTATCTTGCAGATTACATTTTCATGTTGTGTGCTCTTGCCGCTGGCCAATAAAGGTTCGTTCTCATTAAGTGGCCGAACCATTTCAGTCTCTGTTTTTCAATATATTTGACCACACACGTCGTTCCAACAATTCTCTGTAATCTCTTCATTCCTCGCATGATCTCTTCTTGTTCTGCTTGCTTATTTACTTATTTTTACACATCTCGTTTCACACGTAGTAATAGGAATCTATCTTGTTCTTTTGTTAGTGTCCATGTCTGACATTGATATCATTATGTTGGTATGAAGATTGAATTTATTAATTGCCTTTTCGTTTCTAACGGCATAGATTTATTTTTCAAAATTGGTTAAGTTCATAATTTGCATAGTTGAAGTTGAGTTTGCAGTAACAATTGTAAAATCTACATCTCGTATTTTCGTTTCAACCCTACCCCTTGCCAAACAATTCATTCATTCAAGAATCCTATGTATTACGTTTTTTACTGTTTTGGACTGTATTTCCATGCTTTCTCGTCTGCCTTACATTGAGATACAGTAACACTGAGTCTGGTCACATTAACCAAATTCGCGCTCATGGATGCTATAAAAGTCGATAATTTTTTTATTGTATATTTTCAGAGATATTTAAAACATAGCCTTTAACCAAAGTGCATGTCAAAAACTGCATTTTTGTGTTCAGGAGAAATCTGCAATAAACTATTGTAACACGTTCATTTGTCATTTCTTTAAACCAGAAAATGGCATAACGCGCATTTTTCAGCATCTGTAAGTTAAAAATCGCAGCCAACTGCAACATGCATAATGTATTAGTTTGTAAGAGAAACTGAATTCAAGAGAACCGGTTTGAAACTTCTAGTGAAAGTTTGGCATACATTTCAGTTTACCTGGCAACAATTCAAAATGTTATCTAAACTGTTTTTCATGTGACGCATATGTCATTGATTTGGTTAATATATCTGCGTTTTAGTGATTTTATGTTTGTTTGTTTCAATCCTAGTGAATTATGAGCTATTAACTCTGACTTTCTATGTATAATGAAGTGTTGTCCATATTGATTCCATCCCCAGGCTATATCCAAATCTGTCTTTACCGCCATTATTTTTTATAGTTTAAAAGTTTTGATATAATAACCGCCGAAGACGGATGTGCTGGGCCATTGGCGCAAATAAAACGGCAACACAACGCATTTCCATTCTCTGGACTATATTCAACTGGAAATCTTGTAGGACCATTGTCCTGTTACAAGAGAAATCCAGCTGAAGTTTGAGAATTAACGCTGAAGAAGAAGAAGATATAATAAAATTGGACTCACGTCCCAAGTTGAAAGAAGCGTACACATTACTAGAATGAGTACAAATTAAAAGACCGACCAAATTCCAAAATGTACAGTCACGTTGACATGTTAACAAGTATTACTTAGAACCAATGTTTACCTATAATTGTCAATCCTGGACAATGTGTACGCACTGACGAAGGTCAACTGATATCACATGTATGTACTTAAGCATCGATCTACGAGTACATTATTTTTAATTGTCATACGCCATGATATAACCAAAACGAACTAGCATCCGCGTTTCAGAAAGCTAGGCCTTACCACAAAAGAGGGTTTAATCTCAAACTCACCAAAAATCGCTATTGAATGTTAACAGCGCCACTTTTAGTTAAACCAACCTTCATTCCTACTAGTAGATAAGCACTGGGATTAATAATCAATTGTACTAGCAGATAAGAAGCGGGATTAATAATCATCATTCACCATTGAATTCTCTGTGGAGCACATGTCTCCAACTTGGCCGTTTGCAAAAAGTGTGTTTACTAGTCTATGTCTTGAAAACTTGGCAGATAATTTTGAAAGTATCTGTATACTCACGGTAACACTTTACAGATAATCTACTGAATACAAGCCTGTAGATAAGACAGGGATATGGGGAGTTCAATTCCCCATTTAGGAAATCAAAACATGACATTTAATACTATGGAGCAAGCCAAAACCTTTTTGTTAAAAAAAAGGATTTTTCTAAAGAGGCACCGAAATCTCACGAAAAAGAGAATTGCCCACAAAAAGAGAGAATTGCCCACAAAAAGAAAGAATTGCCCACAAAAAGAGAGAATTGCCCACAAAAAGGAGAAAATTGCCTTGCCTAGTGCAAACACTCTCACCGCCCCCCCCCCCCCTTACCGAATGCATATTAAAGACCATGATTGATACATGTATACTTACTTACCTGAACACCTTACAGATATCCATCTGAATACCTGAACCCGAGAACATGACAGACAATCTTCTGTATACATGTACATTTACCTGAAAACCCAACAGATAATCTGCTGAATACCTGTACACTTACCTAAACACCTGACATATAATAATCTTAGTATGTGTACACTTATCTGATACCTGAACACCTGACAGACAGTCATCTTTACACTTACCTGAACACCTGACAGACAGTCATCTTTACACTTACCTGAACACCTGACAGATAATCCTTTTAAAGTTCTGGATAGAGCAGTTTTCGTTAGTGGCATAATGCTGGCAATCAGACAACGCACATTTCACTTTTTCATCACAACCAAGGTATCTGAACATAGCATTAAGGATCAATCGAGTATGGACCATAAAAAATAATACAATAGTAAGATTATTCGAGTATGGACCATAACAAATAATACAATAGTAAGATTATTCGAGTATGGACTATAAAAAATAATACAATAGTAAGATTATTCGAGTATGATCGACAAACTAGGTGATCACAGAATCAATGATTACAGAATATGTGGTTTAAAAAGGACGAATATTCATGTACCTCATTATAGTATACTCTCTTAATCAAATATTGTACATAAGCGCGGCATTTTGCCCCTAGCTTTGTCATACAATGAGGTCTAGAACTATTGTAAATAAGCGCGGCAGTTTGCCCCTAGAGTTTTGTCATACATAGAGGTCTATACATATTGTAAGTAAGCGCGGCATTTTGCCCCTAGCGTTGTCATACAAGGAAGTCTAGAATTAATAATTCAATATGCATACTGGTCCATCAGAAGATTGCCGCCCTTAAAAATAGGAGACACGCACGTCAAGTTCTATTACAAATACCGGTATATGTCCTGCCCACCCAAGACCCTAGATAGGTCTGGTAAGAAGTGGGGTGGTTTTACCTTTAATAACTGTTATTTCTTCGTTTGCGTCGAATTTTGGTGGCTTTTCAGGAAAAACCTTATACAACCTTATCCTTATACAACCTTATCCTCATACAACCTTATCCTTATACAACCTTATCCTCATACAACCTTATCCTTATACAACCTGATATAAAATTCTTTGTTTCTTCTCTTAGTTACTTGTTTTAAAATGTGTTTATTTTATGTTCAATATTCTTCTTGCAAGTCTCCGAAGTAGCAACCCTAGTCTGTTTGGTACACCTGAAATCTGAATCTTTTGGACTCTGAGTAAAACAAAGTTGAATACTGCAGCAACAAAGGCGGTCTTCATTAGTGAAATTGTTGTGAATAAGGCACTATCGCTCCGAAACAAAATGTTATCTAAATCACTGGTTCTCAACATGGGCCATATCGCACCTGAGGGTTATGAATACGGGAGGCCGCACTCGTTTAAAGGGGCCTCAAGAAGATAATAATATGAGCCATAGAGATGCTTATAAATATTCTAAAATTCTGAATGATCTGTGAAACTGTGAAGAAAAGTAGCCATCTTTTTGGACACTAAAAAAAGGAGGGAAGGACAGACGAAAGAAAAATATTTTCCAATCCCCCACTGACATTTGCAAGAAAGTTCCAGAACCACTGACCAAAATCATGATATTACATAATACCCCGTTTCTCCCTTCCCCTATTTGAAATATTTCGTTTTCATATGACAAGGATACAGTTCAACAAAAGCTTGGGCTAGTTCCTCAGAATTCATGAACCACTGATGCGTCAGAAAGAAGACATTGACATATTCTTCTTTGCACTTTTCCAGACCATCTTCGGCTTGAATCAGTAAAACAAAGCAGCAATAACTTGATAGTAACATTTACACAAAACAATAATAACTTGATAGTACAACACATAAAAGGCAATAATAACTTGATAGCAATATTTACACAAAACAACAATAACTTGATAGCAACACACAAAGCAATATCATTTTTTTTTAAAATACAAATTAAACAATATGAAACAACTTAATATTTATTTAAAAAACTATTGGACATTAGTATTTTCAAGAAAAACCATAGAGCTAAATAAACTGTAGATATCATCATGTCCCGTCTCCGGAAAGAAGGTTGGCTGCAACAGACCTCCCACATCCCTTGTCTATTGTTTTGGTCGTGCACTCTGCTAGACTAACTTGTCCATCTCGTGATATTGCTCTCCCACTTGTATCTCTGCCTACATATTGTTAGCCTCCCTTTGACTTTACCCTCAAGTAAGGTCTTCAATAAGGTGCCATGTCTTTCAATATGTCCAAAAAATTTTAATTGCTTGATCTTTATTCCTTTTAATAATTTTTACTACATATTAAGTGTTATTAGAACCTCTTTGTTTGTTTTCTTCTCTTTCAATGATGCTCTCCCTATTCTTCTATATATCCACATCTCAAGGGCATCAATTCTGTCTTCAAATTGTTTGTTTAGTGTCCATGTTTCTGAGCCATACATTACTATATAATAGATGTAGTATTTTATCCGGAGAATAAAAGCCGGAGAACAAAAGAAGCGTTGTCAGGACATTCTTAAGACATCACAGACTCACTTCAACATAAACACAAATTTATGGGAGAGTCTTGTAAAAATATAGATCCGACTGGCGGCTTCACATCACCAAGAGTGGTGCAGCAGAGTTAGAGAACCTCAGACATGATGTTGCGCATCAAAAACGTACTAGAAGATAGGCAAAATCGACTCATTGTCGCACCGACTCCACCAGCACATGCTCAGGGTGTGGTAGAAAACTACAGGCACGTATATGAATGATTACTCACATTCGGACACATCGCAAACATCATTATCATCATCACCACCCTAGTTGAGCTATATGGCCACCGTCGACTACGACGGACAAACATTAGAATTATTACTCGAAGCTACTATTATTTTACAAGCCTATGAAAATGTATGCCAATCCTCGCCAGCTGTTACAGTATTTTTCTTTCACACAATAGCTCTGAACAGCAACGGCCGCTCACAAGAGATCAGTGTTGCCACCTTCTTGCTTTTCGTACTAGATTTAGTGTCATTTACATACGAGACAGATGCTTCGTAGACACAACGAGATGGCAGCATTGCAAGAGATTTCGATTTTTTAACATACTCAGAAAAAAAAGTAATAATATCAAATAGATTCTGAAATTGAAATTCTCAAGAACACTTATCCACTTCCCGTCGAAAGTGCGCAAAACGTATGTGATTGCACTCCGTACCAGCATTATCGTCCATACGATATCACAACACACGCCGTACAGGCACTATCATCCAAACGTTATCAGATAGAAGTTGATTAATTTCGACTACTGCTTTTCCACAACTCCAAAATATTAATTATTTGCCGAGGTTTTTGATAATTCTTTACGTTTGTGTACGTTTTGTTGTGTACGTTTTGCTGTGTACGTTTTGTTGTGTACGTTTTATTGTGTACGTTTTGTTGTGTACGTTTTGTTGTGTACGTTTTATTGTGTACGTTTTATTGTGTACGTTTATCAAATGCTTTCATCAACAAATTATATATATTTCTCTGTTTAGTAAATATAATTCTCTTCACACATTTCAACCTTTTTCACAGATGTCATGTTCTTCTACGAGATTATTTCCGTACATTTCGTTGGTCAATGTTAGCAGACGACAAAGAGTGTATACATAGTGGCAATGAAAATCATGAAAAAAATCTAAATCATCACGCGTGAAGGCTTGCTTTGATTATGCCCATAGGTCTTTACCGTGACCTCCGACTATTGCCGGATTTAGACTTGATAAGGCCCTAAGCTATTTGAGATACGGGGGCCCTAAGCTATTTGAGGGGGCCCTTTATAAGTCCAGATATTATATATCAGTGTCAAATATAATTTTTTGGGAGCCTCCTAATCAGTGGGGGCCCTAAGCTATAGCTTGTTTAGCTTATACGTAAATCCGGTCCTGCCTTTGACAGTACACCTCTGTACAGAATTAATTAGGACTTCAATCGTTACGTTTTTGATTATTATCGTGAATTTCGATGGTCACTATTTATATACTTGGAGTCACATGCCAAAAATATCCAAGGCGACTCCAACTATATAGTGAATAACGAAAATCACGACAATAATCAAAACGTAACGAATAAAGCCTTAATTAATTATGTACAAGGGTATTCCACTGCCTGAAGTCACGCCTTTACTGTCGATAGCCTTAAAACGAAACTTCATTTAAGAATATTTTTTAAATGGTATTGGACAAAGAAGAAGAACAGCTAGCAGAGATTTATATAGCGATAGTGGACAGTACAAAGTACTGGATTTAAGTTCATCCTTATAAAACTGTTGTAGGTTTGGAGTTTACACAAGGATGTGCATTAGCACATACCCTGTTTAGCATCATGTTCTCTGCTTTGTTCGATGATGCTTTCAGAGATCTAGACTTGGGAGTAGACATCATATATCGCATAGATGGAAAATTGTTCAACCATCGGCGGCTCCAAGCAAAAACTAAAGTCAAATCACACACAGTCAGGGATCTTCTATTTGCTGATGACTGTGACCTAACTGCCAAATGTGAGACTGATCTACACAGTATTATAAACAGATTCTCCAAATCATGTACCAACTTTGGGCTTACACAGAGACAAAAATATCATGTTGCAACCAGCGTCTGGAACAATCTAGCACAAGCCCTGCATAAAGGTAAACGGCGTAGCACTGAAAGTTGTGAATAGATTCACATACCTAGGTGGTACGCTATCACAAGATGCCACCGTTGATGATGAAGTGTATCCAAGGATCTCCAAAGCAAGCAGCACTTTCGGCAGACTGTACGCAAATGTGTGGCGTAGAAATGGCATTAACCTACAGACTAAGCTGAAAGTTTACAGAGAAGTGGTACTTCCAGTGCTGTTACACGCTAGCGAAACATGGACTGTGTATAGACAACATGCGAGGAAGTTCAATCACTTGCATGCACCTTGTCTCAGAAAGTTATGAACATCAGATGGCACGACAATTTTCCGGGTACCAATGTCCTTGACAGATCTGGTATCCCTAGCATTCACACTGTTTTGATGCAAATACACATTTGTTGTTCAAATCAAGTAGTATGTTTGCCAGATCATTGTCTACCAAAGATACTTCTCTATGGCGATTTGTAGAAGTGCATAAATTCTCAAGGTGGTCAAAAGAAACGCTACGAGGACTAGTAATAGACTTCACTGAAAACCTTTGAAATAAACCAAGATACACGGGAAGATGGTAGAAAATAGAGCTACATGACGCTTTGTAATTTTAAAAAAGCAACATTTTGTGAAAAGATGAGAATACAACAGCTCAACAGCGGAGAGTGATTAGAAACGCACGGGTAGATCACAACCATATACAGTCATTCAATCCCTGTACTGTCCAAGAAAATTTGTCGCCAGAACATGGCGTATTCGTCATCTATAAACTCATAGTCAGGGACATAACTCTAACTAAACTTCATAAAGGGGATGTAACAAATGGTCATCATCATCTTCATCATGTGATGGACGAACACCTCAGCATAAGAGGCCCAATAACTTAACCAAAAAAGTCAATGCTGAATAACTTACTGAAAGCCTCCACGCACATCAATATGAGTTGCTCAACAGTTGCTGCTTTAAGTGTGGATGATGTGCTTGCCAGAACTGTATCAGTCGTTTTATGTTCATCTTCCACCAGGTCGTAAGATGTAACAGAAGCGAGAACTGGTTGGGACTGGTTTGATGAGCTTGGAGATAGTGAGCGTGTAGGTTTAACGGGCGATGTGGGAGTGCGAAAAGCTGAGCCTACACCAGTGGATGGTACTGGTTGGGACTGGTTTGATAAGGTTGGAGATAGTGAGCGTGTAGGTTTAACGGGCGATGTGGGAGTGCGAAGAGTTGAGTCAACACCAGTGGATGGTACTGGTTGGGACTGGTTTGATAAGGTTGGAGATAGTGAGCGTTTAGGTTTAACGGGCGATGTGGGAGTGCGAAGAGCTGCGCCTGCACCAGTGGATGGTACTGAGGTGCTCTGCGCTATGAGTCGAGGCCGCCCTAGAAGTGGTTCCAAATATTCACTGTCACACATCATTAGCAGGAAGTTGATACATCAGGTTCGGGTGTATTAGCAGGAAGTTGATACATCAGGTTCGGGTGTATTAGCAGGAAGTTGGTACATCAGGTTCGGGTGCATTCAAATGATCTGTGGTAAAATCAGATCAGGAAAAAAATATATGAATCTCATGAAGATTGAATTTGTTAAACATTTGTCGAATTTGAATATTTCTGTATCATTAAACATATACAGTAAGCATAGTGTGGCACATGACCGAAAGCTTAGAGCGTTGGTCTCACACTAGTGATGTTTAGAGTTCGATCCCCGATAAGGACTGTGTTTTATTTCTATCAGAGGGTAAATTAAAAAAATTCACCCTGTACACGACGTGCCGACAGCAAGAACATGCGGCCTTTATCACACAGCTAAAAATTGCCTCCCTGCAACTCCTTAACGGGAAAAATGCCGTATTTGACGGGTTTTTTTAAAACAGTAATTATGTTAGGATACATACGAGTGTTGTTGACTTGTACAAACCTCGAGTCCGAAGTTGGAACTCGTTTGTGAGAATATATTGTGTCTTGACGGGCCCTGAAAGGGGAGCAAAGAATAATCACACTGTTTTACCTGCCAAGCATGTCGTAATAGATGACTAAGAAGATTTTTGGGAGTAGACTTTGCTGCCCCATTCCAAAGAGAGGCAAAGTGAGTTCGGAGTCATGCTGAAGTCGAATTTGTCAAATAAAATAGCTCATGTATCACAGCCAAGCTGTAAACCGTAAAAACAACGCATTCCATTCTCCGGACTACATCCTGCTAATCTGCAGGAGTTTGAGAACGAATACAGAATAATTATAAGAAAATATTCACCGAGTTAATAATTACTTCCTGTAAACAATACACTGGAATCATGAATTAGTAGCGCAATACAGTAACTGACAGGTAAGGTGATTGGCTCAGTCAGTTCAGAACAAATTCACATTAAAGGTAAGAAGTCACAGCAAACATACACCTGCAGTATGTGTATGCTTTAGTCACAGCAAACATACACCCGCAGTATGTGTATGCTTTAGTCACAGCAAACATACACCCGCAGTATGTGTATGCTTTAGTCACAGCAAACATACACCCGCAGTATGTGTATGCTTTAGTCACAGTAAACATACACCCGCAGTATGTGTATGCTTTAGTCACAGCAAACTTACACCCGCAGTATGTGTATGCTTTAGTCACAGCAAACATACACTTGCAGTATGTGTATGTTTTAGTCACAGCAAACATACACCTGCAGTATGTGTATGTGTTAGTCACAGCAAACATACACCTGCAGTATGTGTATGCTTTAGTCACAGCAAACATACACCTGCAGTATGTGTATGCTTTAGTCACAGCAAACATACACCTGCAGTATGTGTATGCTTTAGTCACAGCAAATATACACCTGCAGTATGTGTATGCTTTAGTCACAGCAAACATACACCTGCAGTATGTGTATGCTTTAGTCACAGCAAACATACACCTGCAGTATGTGTATGTTTTAGTCACAGTTGAATATAGTGAGATTATCACGAGTCTAGCAATCATGAATATAGTGAGATTATCACGAGTCTAGCAATCATGAATATAGTGAGATTATCACGAGTCTAGCAATCATGAATATAGTGAGATTATCACGAGTCTAGCAATCATGAATATAGTGAGATTATCACGAGTCTAGCAATCATGAATATAGTGAGATTATCACGAGTCTAGCAATCATGAATATAGTGAGATTATCACGAGTCTAGCAATCATGAATATAGTGAGATTATCACGAGTCTAGCAATCATGAATATTGTGAGATTATCACGAGTCTAGCAATCATGAATATAGTGAGATTATCACGAGTCTAGCAATCATGAATATAGTGAGATTATCACGAGTCTAGCAATCATGAATATAGTGAGATTATCACGAGTCTAGCAATCATGAATATTGTGAGATTATCACGAGTCTAGCAATCATGAATATAGTGAGATTATCACGAGTCTAGCAATCATGAATATTGTGAGATTATCACGAGTCTAGCAATCATGAATATAGTGAGATTATCACGAGTCTAGCAATCATGAATATAGTGAGATTATCACGAGTCTAGCAATCATGAATATAGTGAGATTATCACGAGTCTAGCAATCATGAATATTGTGAGATTATTGCGAGTCTCGAAATCATGAATAACGGGCATTCCATAAATTACGTCGAGAGGGGGGAGTCGGGGGAGGTTTGAAAAAATTGATGTCAACAATGTTATTAAATTTTAACGATTGTTTAAAATGTCAAACAAAGCATGTTTTTGTGTGAATCTGTTTATTTAGATGGGTGGGGGTGGGTTGGAGGTAAAAATATTGATATAATAGGGGGAGGTGATAAAAAACGTTGACACAATAAGTGGAGAGGGTAAACATATGTTGACATAATAAATGGAGAGGGTAAACATATGTTGACATAATAATTAAACATGTCCATAAATTCTTGACATCTGTTGACAAGGTGGATTTGGTCAGAAATGTGCACACAAACTGTGACTGCGTTAACATATGGACATCCCCTAGTCGAACAAAATGTATATAGTGTGATCATATAACTGGATTTGACCGAATATATGCAGATTTTGGCATCTAAATTATCTATCCGGCAACATCTTGTTGTCTAATGTGTTGTGTCATTTGAGGTAGTTTTTTTTTTCAACACAATTAGAAATTTTCTCCCAAAATGATATTTTGTCAACTCAATATATTTTTAAAAAGGATATTTTACTGGACATAGCTGATGAATATAAGAGGACGTGAACTAACAGGACCACATAGAAGGTCTTTACCTAACAGGAAAACATAGAAGGTCTTTACCTAACAGGAACACATAGAAGGTCTTTACCTAACAGGAACACATAGAAGGTCTTTACCTAACAGGAAAACATAGAATGTCTTTGCCTAACAGGAATACATAGAAGAATTACACCTAACAGGAATACATATGAGGTAGACAGGAAGACAGCAGCTGCATGTGAAATACATACAAATGTAGAACCTCTTGAGATACGGAGAGGTATGTCTTCAAAGCAGGCTAATGAGAGACGCAAAAGAATGAACAAAGACTACCCAAATAAACAACTTGCAGAGAACTGGCAAATAAACTACAGAATAAAATAAAAGTCATTTCTCAGTCATGTCAATGAAATAAAAGACAGCAATCAACTCCCAGACAAGAGACAAGAACTGCAAAGAGTAGAATATTTTTGTCACAACGCAAGTTTTAAATTGCCAGAAATCAAGACACAATTAAGAGATAATGCAATGAAAAGTTCCGACCCAGTAAGTCTTATGAAAGCAACACAGAAAACAATAAACACCTATCCAGAACAATGGATTCATGTCTATAATGATGGATCTGCTTTCAAAGCCACCATCAAAGCAGGTTATATAGAATATCCAGACAATACATCTAATGAGTTGTTTGATGCCTGTGGGGAGATATGTTCTAACTATGAAGCAGAAATAACAGCACCAGAAGTTGTCTTATACAACCTGAAGACCATATTTGATGCCTTTCCATCAAAAGTCCAAAACATTGTGATTTTTACAAATTCTATGTCTGCTCTTCAAGCACTAGAATGTGATGAACATTGTAAACCTGAGCTGGTGGAAATATATCACCATGCCAACAAGCTGCTTACATCTTATGAAGTCAGCATTGTTATGCAGTGGATTCCTGGCCACTCAAACACACCTGGTAATGATAAGGCAGACAGACTAGCAAAGAGGTGAGCACAACAAGAACAGCCATATATACAAACAACCATGCACACAGTTAAAATGATGTTCAAATCTGTGAACAAAGAAAATTGGATGAACAGATGGACCATAGGAAACACTGAGAGGGAAATCTATAAATATATGACCAGCCCAAATCCTAAAGACAACATCAACATCCTGGGAAGGAAAGATTAGCGTATCATCTTCGGACTGCACACATAAGATGTACAGCTTAACAATCACCTGAACAGAATACAACCACAACACACTCTAGGGTGCCGACTGCTCACTCATGAAACCGTCGACCACCACCTTTATGAATGTCCAACGCTGGATGACATCAGGAAAATGCTTCTCTCTCCAGGACCAGATAAATGAAACACATTATATGGAACTAAAAAAAAACAGCTGACAAACACATGCATATATCACACAATGACGTTGGGTCATTGGGCATGAGCCCATGGATCGCTGGATCAGCAACCAATCAACCATCCGTCTTTAGCGGGACATATCACTTAAATGGGTCCTATGTGTGTATATAAAGGAATATTCCACCATTTTCAATGCAGGAAGCCAATCATTTGAAATCATTCAACCATTTGATGGTTATTATGTTGGCCAACTTGTACCTATGCTGCCTGTATGAATTCATGGCTTGAATGCAATCAAATAACATTAGTACGAATCATGACCATATCAAAATATAAAGCCTACTAAATAATGGGAAACCAAGTCTTCTTAATGACTTGTGGATATTCCCGTGATTTTCATAGGTCAATTTGATTATGCTGTGTGTAACAGCCAAGGAAAATCAAGAGAATAGTTATTTTAGAGTCATTCATGCGTCATTTTAGAAGGCGTAATTGTCCATTAGTCAATATGTCTTCTAACGCCGAGGGTCACGTAACGAATACACTTATTAAGACGGTGCCTTAATCGGGGATAAGCTGGAAGCCGATATATGGATAAACTGTCAAGAACACCGTGTAAGTGACCCTAACACGTATAGAATGGAAAGGTCATTGTGTCAACGACCCCAACATGTATAGAATGGAAAGGTCATTATGTCAACGACCCCAACATGTATAGAATGGAAAGGTCATTATGTCAACGACCCCAACATGTATAGAATGGAAAGGTCATTATGTCAACGACCCCAACACGTACATACCGAGAAGATCCCGGTGTCGCGTGTTTAGAACGTATACATTGGGTAGGTAACTATATCAGTGGCCCCCAAATGGGATGCATTGTAAAGGTCACTATGTCAACGACCTCAATATGTATACACTGGGAAGATCAATATGTCAATGGACCCAATGGGATAAACTGTAAAGGTCATAGCCGCGTCAGGCGTCTGACCGTCGATATACACTTGCAAATTCGGTGTGTCAGAGGACTCACGTTGATACACATAGAAATTCACTGCGTCAGTGGAGTCACCGTGGGAGACACAGGAAAGTTGGAGGATGGGCTGTGGTTCTTGACGGTGATGATGATGTTCCTCCTTCGCAAGCGAAGATGAGCTGGCATGAAAAACAATAAATGTGATGAACAAGTAGAAAAAACACACAACATTTGTGATTGTCTAATTTGGTTTGTAAGTTCGTAGATGCCCGATGAGTCCGATTCTTGCCAGAAAAGTTATATTGCAGTGCATGCAGGAGTGTACGGGGTTAGGGATAGGGGAATTTTCGATTTGTCCTTCCGCTTCCTTCGCTTGTAATTTCTCGAAGTTTTCTCTCTTGTTCAAATTTTAGTGATGCCAGCAGTGATCTGGGTGTGCCAAGCTGAGCGATCAAGTGCTGTAGTCTCCCAGAAGCTAGGATCGATGCTGCAGTGCTCGAGATCGTTTTTTAGGCTTCAAGGAGAAGCGCTTTTTCTGCCCACCGCTTAAACGTTTACCATCGCACGTCTCCCCATAGAATAATCTCTTTGGAAGGCGCTTGTCTGGCATATGGAGGATGTGGCCAGACCAGCTGAATTAGGACCTAATTAGTGGCTCTGAGTAGTACAGACCTTCTAGCTAAATTTGGACCTAGTCAGTAGCTCTCTGTGGTACAGACCTTCTAGCTGAATTAATTCGGTACGTTTCTGATTATTGTCACGATTTCCATTGGTTAGTATTTATATACTTGGAGTAGACATGGCTATTTTTGGCATGCGATTCCAATTATATAAATATTGGCCATCGAAAAACACGGGAATAATCCGGAATAGGAACGATTGAAGGCCTAATTAATTAAGCTAGAAGGCATACACTGTCAAGAGCCACGGAAAGGCTGACAACTTCTCACGTGCGAAAAAAAACAATGTCACATCTCCTTTCAATTTTGTATTTGTCTTCTATCTCATTATTGTCTTGGAAGACAAAGAAATGCAAACGAGAGAACATTGCACATTTTGTGGCAAACTACTAGGTTACTGGGAATGCTAGACGTGCCATCACTGGGGATGGGTCAATAAATCTGACAGAAGAATGATGAGCTAGTTGGCCTAGAATTGTGGGATGTGCTCCTGGCAGGATGTGGTAATCCTGGGATACTAGCGCTTTGGGGTGTCTCTCTACGTGGACTAAACATACATCTGAAACCACATTTTCAATCTAGCATCTTAAAAAAACCCTTTCAATCCAGTATCTGAAAACACACAATGCAGCATTTTATACACACACTTTCAGTACAGCATCTATATAAACACACTTTCAGTCCAGCATCTATAAAAACATAGTCATGTGGAAAGACTCCCCAGACAGAAGAGCATATTCTTCAAGAAATCACAGAATATGAAATTCTGAGCCAAGTACGATAATATACTTCAATAAATCACATAATATGAAATGCTGAGCCAAGTACGCTGATATACTTCAAGAAATCACAGAATATGAAATGCTGAGCCAAGTAATCTGATATACTTCAAGAAATCACAGAATATGAAATGCTGAGCCAAGTACGCTGATATACTTCAAGAAATCACAGAATATGAAATGCTGAGCCATGTACGCTGACCCAGAGAAACAACAGCAGGATCAAACTCTGTGATCTCTTCACGAGTTACAAAACAGTCACATTTATAGAAGAGACAGAGCTTCAGATATAAGCATGTTCCATGTGAACTAGAGAAGAACCATCTAAAAACACAGCTTCAATCCACCAACCAAAAAAACACACTTTCAACATCTAAAAACACACTAAACCACCATCAAAAACAGACTTTCAGTTCAACATCTAAAACACACCTTCAATCCATCAACCAAAAACATTCCTTCAATTCAACATCTAAAAATACACCTTGAATCACTCAGCCAAAAATACATTTTCAATTCAACATCTAAAAACATACTTTCATCCACGATCTAGAAACACACTAGCAATTCAACATCTAAAATCACCATCAATTCACCAACCATAAGAACACTGTCAGTTCAACATCAATCTACCAACCAAAAACACTTTTTCAGTTCAACATCTAAAAACACACTTCAATTCACTATCTAAAGACACACCTTTATTCATCATCTAAAACCACACTTTCACTTGAACATATAAAAACACACTAGTCATTAACTTTTGAATAATATGTTTCATATCAAACTGAATCTCACTTGTATAGCTCCATCGAAAGACATCGTATTTACGGTGCAAGCACACACCCTTTTTAAATATTGTGATAATAGTTCAACACCGGTCACAAAATAGATGTAGCCTTGTTTATCATTGAAAACACACGTGACCACTGATAACAGTTGTCCACCTAAATATCCATGCTAATGCCTGCTTGCGTCTCGTATGCTATAAACACTTGCTAACACAAATATATCACCACAATGCAAATGGTTAGGACATAATACACACGATTAGCAGCGCAGAATTAATAAACCTGCTACACACTCCGAACACGTTGAATACCTACTGTGCATACACGATTTATCACACCTTGACTAGTAGACACACACTGACGTAACTGCCTAAAGAACACATTCCAGTGTGTCTGGTTCTACAAGTACAGATTTAATTCACTTCCCTTCACTGTTCAACTCCTCGACAAAATATTCAAATTGTGTTTGATAACGTGTGTATATTTTCTGAATATAATCTAAATTAAGAAGTTAGAAATAGAATTTTATTTCTAAAACTGCTAGTTTATCATATGCAGGACCTAGCCATCAACCTAGAATTTTTTTTCGGTTGTAGTGATTTTCTAGACGGTATATATCTTTCAGTAGTTTGCCATTGCTTTCTGAATTAAAAAAATGAAACTACGAATGGCTAAATGTACTATAAAGACATGAAAAAAATAGTAATAGCTAAAAGTACTTACAATAACATGGGGGAAAATAGTAATCTATGAAAGTACTTACAATAACATGAGGAAAATAGTAATCTATGAAAGTACTTAACAATAACATGAGGAAAATAATAATGGCTGAAAATATGAGGAAATAAAACATAAATAACCAACATTGAGAATTATAAAATGATAGATCTATTACACATTCATGTATGACTCAGAAACATGGATAATGAGTCAAGAACTAAACGACAGAATTGATGTCTTTGAGATGTAGACATGTCGAAGAATAGGGAGAACTTCATGAAAAGAGCAGAACGCGAACAAATAGTTCTGACAATACTTCGTATCGATAAAAAATGAATAGTTCTGACAATACTTCGTATGGATAAAAAACTAATAGTTCTGACAATACTTCGTATGGATAAAAAAACGAATAGTTCTGACAATACTTCGTATGGATAAAAAAACTAATAGTTCTGACAATATTTCGTATGTATAAAAAACTAATAGTTCTGACAATACTTCATATGGATAAAAAACTAATAGTTCTGACAATACTTCGTATGGATAAAAAAAACTAATAGTTCTGACAATACTTCGTATGGATAAAAAACTAATAGTTCTGACAATACTTCGTATGGATAAAAAACTAATAGTTCTGACAATACTTCGTATGGATAAAAAACTAATAGGTCTGACAATACTTCGTATGGATAAAAAACTAATAGTTCTGACAATACTTCGTATGGATAAAAAATGAATAGTTCTGACAATACTTCGTATGGATAAAAAACGAATAGTTCTGACAATACTTCGTATGGATAAAAAACGAATAGTTCTGACAATACTTCGAATGCATAAAAAACGAATAGTTCTGACAATACTTCGTATGGATAAAAAACGAATAGTTCTGACAATACTTCGTATGGATAAAAAACTAATATTTCTGACAATACTTCGTATGGATAAAGAACTATTGAAAGGTATAAAATATAAATAAAATATTTTCAACACATTAAAATACATTACACCTTGTTGAAGACATCACTTGAGGGTATAGTCGAGGGGGCGAGCAAAATGTAGGCAGAGATGTAAGTTGGAGAGTAACATCACGAGATAGACAGGTTACTGTCTAGCAGAATGCACCACCAAAACAAGAGACAGGGGATGTTGGATATCTGTTGCAGCCAACGTTCGAGGCGGAGGCGGAACATGATGATGATGATATTCAGCTGTGGACAAACATGAATTTTTGACCAATATCAACATATTTCTGCCACTGTGACACTTGACTGTGACACTTGGCTGTGACACTTGACTGTGACACTTGGCTGTGACACTTGGCTGTGACACTTGGCTGTGACACTTGGCTGTGACACTTGGCTGTGACACTTGACTGTGACACTTGACTGTGACACTTGACTGTGACACTTGACTGTGACACTTGACTGTGACACTTGGCTGTGACACTTGACTGTGACACTTGACTGTGACACTTGGCTGTGACACTTGACTGTGACACTTGGCTGTGACACTTGACTGTGACACTTGGCTGTGACACTTGGCTGTGACACTTGGCTGTGACACTTGGCTGTGACACTTGGCTGTGACACTTGACTGTGACACTTGGCTGTGACACTTGACTGTGACACTTGGCTGTGACACTTGACTGTGACACTTGGCTGTGACACTTGGCTGTGACACTTGGCTGTGACACTTGACTATGCACTTGGGCAACAGATGTGCATCTCTGAACATATCCTACATAACTGTCCCCAGTATGAACAATTGAGAAAGACTTACTGACACAACGGCTTAACCCAGCACATAAATATATTTAGAACCATAGAAGTGCTCCAGATAACGCTGGAGTTCAGCCATAAAACATTTCTGGCGGTGTAGACATCAAGTAATGACCATAAGACTTCTCTTAAGGCGTAGACATCAAGTAATGACCATAAGACTTGTCTGACTGTGTAGACATCAAGTAATGACCATAAGACTTCTCTTAAGGCGTAGACATCACGTAATGACCATAAGACTTCTCTAACGGCGTAGACATCAAGTAATGACCATAAGACTTCTCTTAAGGCGTAGACATCAAGTAATGACCATAAGACTTCTCTTAAGGCGTAGACATCAAGTAATGACCATAAGACTTCTCTAAAGGCGTAGACATCAAGTATCGAAGATAAGACTTGTCTGACTGTGTAGACATCAAGTAATGAACAAAAGACGTGTCTGACTGTGTAGACATCAAGTAATGAAGACTTGTCTGATGGTGTAAACATCAAGTAACGAACATAAGACTTGTCTGATGGTGTAAACATCAAGTAACGAACATAAGACTTGTCTGATGGTGTAAACATCAAGTAACGAACATAAGAATAAAATAAACCACCCACAACCCAACAAAACATCTTCACAATCACATTAAACAATTATGACCCAGCATCTCCCATAACCGCTCAGCTGCCTGGCCAGTGACTGCCTGGCCAGTGACTGCCTGGCCCAGTGACTGCCTGGCCAGTGACTGCCTGGCCAGTGACTGCCTGGCCTGTGACTGCCTGACCAGTGGCTGCCCAGAAACTGCATGACTGGTCTCTTCCTGCGCTTGATCAGTAGCGATGGCGCCATTCCTCGACCTTCCCAGAACATAAGCTCTGGTACACTACTTCCTGATAGCTGAGGGAACCACAGGAGTAAATTGTATTTCAATCCACGAATAACTGTAGATTAGAAACTCGTGTATGCTGGTCGGTGGGCGAGTGACTTACTATTACACTATCGCGACTCCCTAAACCACATACAAAATTTGATGATTGTTTTATGTGATTTTTTACATTCTTTATGCGATCAAAAAAATGAATTATCTATCTAAATTATGTTTGTAATGTAATCCGCACCCCCCCCCCTTTCCAACACTCCCTTACCACAGCCATATCTACGGTCCTACTTATCCACTAGAAATGTCAGCATCTTCTGCAAGCACTTCAGTTCCACAGAAAGTATGAACTGAACTGAATTCTTGCCCTACTTATCTGACGTGTTCAAACAGTAGATGTACTTTGAGTGACTCATCAGTCCACACAGCCTCAAGTAATTAACGCTTTCATTCTGGTTGAGTCAACTTAAACTGTAGATACCACAGCAAAGGGTTACGACAGAATCAAAACATGTCTTCTTACCTTCTGTTTTCCATTATTTTTACGACAGAATCAAAACTGTCACTTGATGATGATGATTAAGAAAATAGTTGACTATGAATAAAAACAAACAGACACACACGCGCGTATGTACACGCGCGTATGGCAGCCTTCTTACCTTCTGTTTTCCATTATTTTTACGACAGAATCACAACAAGCCTTCTTACCTTTTGTTTTCCATTATTTGTGTTCATTTTGTTAGTCGAAGTTGGCAAACGACACGAAGTATATACATAGTGACCAACGGAAAACACGACAATAATCAAAATCATCCAGTATGAAGGCTTGTTTTGTTTTTACTCGTAAGCCTTTATAGTCTATAGCCACGGTTCAAACTCTGGATGTTTCCCCAAGATTAAGATAGAAAATCAAGTTTCCCTATTCACGCCAGAGGCGTGTCGGAGAATACAGTGTTAAATCCGTATTTTTCATTGAATAACGCGCAGAGTGTCAGCGGATGATGTGGTCTGCATCACACACGCCGCCTTTACTTTCCTATTAGTTTTGGTACCCATTTTCCTAGTCTGTGTCGATCCAGGAGCCGTTGGTGATTTAGAAATATTTCCAATTGGACTTTGGATCACCCGACTAGGGAACCAGTGCAAGCTAGTCCCTTGTTATGTATACAGCCCCGTGGACTCATTCGTATACTTCTAAAGTGCTGTTGTTTGACTTTTTACGTTTTTCTTTCATTGATCGCTGTGTGTGTACTTTCCGTGGACAGCCAGTGAACATCACGGGGGAAAAGTCGCAAAGCGTGGTTTTTAAAAAAAAAAAATGATTTCCTGTCCACAGGACTGTATAATTAATGAGGGACTCGAAAAATCGTTAATAGTCATTAAAAATCGCGTGGGAAAGCATGGCCGACTCTATATTAAATAATATTGTGCGCTGATGATCGAATCACAACCCTGGCTGATCTGACGTATCCGGTTCTTTTAATGGATTGCTATCAATAGTGACCAATGAGGTAAAATGGTTGAATTGAATCAGCCTAGAGTTGTGACGCGTTCGTGGGTTCCCCCCCCCCCCATCCAAAAGGGTTTAAAGTCGGTTATAGGATAAAGTGTGCTACGTTGTTACACAGATGGTTCTGTCATGAGAGAGACAAACGATTATGGGTGGGGTTTCGTCGACTAAGTGGCAGGATAATTATGGAAAGATCTACAGCTCAAGTCTCGTAGTCTCGTAGATAGGGGGGGGGGGGTATTAAGGATTAACCCACCACTCCCTTATGGAAAAGAGCGTAGCAATTTGTACCGATTTGTATATGTATGTGTGTATGTGCGTGCGAGTATGCGGGCGTGCGTGTACATACGCGTGTGTGTGTGTTTTTATTCAAAGCCAACTATTTTCTTAATCATCATCATCAAGTGACATATTCTTTCCAGAACGTAGTCTTTCCTATGGATCTCTTGAATTCTCCGCGGTCTTGAGCAAGTTGCCCTGCATCTTCCAGTGACAATGCGCGGGCATTCTTGAATGTCTTTTGTCCAACGGCGTCTTGGTCGGCCTTTGCCCCTGTTGCCTTCTATCATCCCCTCCATTAACACTCTCTCCGTGCCGTCGTGTCTCTTAATAATACCGAAAAAAACTAGCTTTTTCTTTAATATAGTGTTCAGAAGCCAGCGTTCCTGGACGTTTTCTTAATAAAAAGATATAATCCAAAAAAGGGTATTATATTATTCGTTGTAAATCAGCAACAGTCCTCGTCGAGGCCAACTCCGTGAAATGGGAGAGGGGGAGGGTTAGTCCAACCAACAGAGGATGATTATAAACAGATTAGTTTATAAGGCATATATGAAGAGAGGAGAAGCAGAAAGAAGAGCCTAGGGTAGACCTAGAGTAGGCTGGATCGACAACATCAAAGAGACATTACACGAACACCAAATAACATTATCTGAAGCCGCCAGAAAAACGAGAACAAGAACATTGTATCTCCCTCGACACCCGTAAAGGGTAAAAGAGGAAGGAAAGAAGAAGAAGAAGAACAGAGGCTGGAAACTAAGTTTGGTCGGGGCATCCCTGACATCGAGCAGGACAAGTCCTGTCCAAGGAATTACTCGTGCTGAAGTCGGACATTCCAGGCCGAGAGGCTCACCATAAACCGTGGTATCACACAACATGGCTACACGACAACACAACATGTCTTCACAACCACAACAATGATTACATGACATTACATGATTATCTGGTTGTGTTAGAGAGTTCAAGGTGAAATCTGCACTGTTGTAACCACAATATGTTAATTGTACACAAATATCTACTACGTCACATTGTTTATACACGATCAGCGTCTCTGTGGCAGGTAAACATCGGAGATTTATATCTTCGTGTATTGCACTTTCTGTCATAACATCCTTGAAGCTACACAGGAACACCGAACTGAATGAACTGAGGACAATTCTAGATGATAGTTCACTGCATGATAATTTCCAGAGAGTGGTGATCTAGTCTTGACATTGCAACATCGAAGGGAATGAAGTTGAAAGGTAGTCAAAGAAGGACGGAAATTTCCTCGAGAAGAGTGTCTGGTCAGTTACGAGACAGCGAAGATTATCATCAAGATAACTACATCACCGAGTGTACAGAACATCATCAAAGATAAATACATCACCGAGTGGAAAGACATCATCAAAGATAATGCAGACCACGGATATTACCTACTTTTTTTAAGTACAGTGTATCTCTCGTGCGTACAATGTGTAAAATGTACCTCTCGTCGTGAGGTACGCCCTTTCAATCACGGACGCTAGTCCTTATTGGTTATATCACAGCTTTGCAACCATAAAATAATAGTGGAGGCCGCAGATCTGGTAATCAAGTCACCACAACCTCACAGAGTAATTATGTTCGACCTTAGATATTACCAACTATCCAGAAGATACCAGGTTTTCTTGCTGTGCCTCAGAATTTGTCAAAACAAAATTGAGGCATGACCTATACACCAAATTCACAATTGGTATAACTGGTCTTTGCCATTGCAACTTGGCAAATATGACAGCAGAGCATATATTACCAGACTGTCCTTGTTATGCAGACATGAGGAGAAAGGCACAGCCTACCCCACTCAGCGTTGAAGAGAATCTGTATGGCACATCGGAAACTCTAAAACAGACAGCAGCCTAAAACATAGAATCAGGAGTCCCAACCTAAGTGATGATCGTCGGAGGAGAAGAAGAACAAAGAACTGATTATAAAATCACGCCCGTGTGTTTTTCTAATGAAAGAATATCAACAACATTACCAACCATGTATGCTGTAGGAGCCGACTAAGGGAGTTTGAGGTGGAGTTCGATGTTCCATTCAATGTCAAAGTGACACAGCAGCCGTGCTGAATTCGGATGTGTCAGGTCAAAAGGTAAAGATCTTTATCACAGCTAAGTTATAAACCAGAGCACAATACATTCCGTTCTATGGACTACACACTGATAATCTGAGTAAATTTAAGTAGGAAGCCAGAGGACAATTTTTAAAAATTCTTGAGACTAACGGGAATTGAACCTGTTTTACTGGTTCAATTCCCGTTAGTCTCAAGAACTGATAATCTGCAAGAGTTTGAGAACGAAAGAAAAAGAAGACGAATAGTCGTAAGTCAAACGGTGCAGATACCGCAGGCAAGATGTATAAACCATGACACATCGCATTCATTGTCCACGGACTGCCTCCTGCTAACAAGTCAGAGTGTGAGGTTGAACGCCATAAAAGTTAAAAATTATATAATAATATTTGGAACGCATAGAAAATATTGCACATATGAAATCTTGTTGAAAAACCTAGTCGAATCAATGTAATATAAAACGAGTTCACATGTTTTATAACGACCAGTAGTTTAGCGAATACTATATGAAACAGCTGGCGCACAGGCCGAGAGATGGACAGTTAAGCCGATTATACATTCCAGGGTGACAAAATCCTTCCAACATCCGACCGAATGGGCGTTTTTCTTACTATTAAATTGTCGTTTTTTCTAGTGTGGTTCACGCGTGAATCAATAAATAGTGGGTATCTTATGGTAATGCATATGATACTCGGTGACATTACTTTCACAGATCAGGGCTGGAGATTATAGTTTATTGATGAAATCTATTACCGCGTCTAAATTCGACTGTAGAACGAGAAGAATAACTTCCACGGATGATGAATATGTAGACTTTTCAGAATAAAGTTGCAAGATGATGGTGTTGTTGTTGTCCGTGTTGTTGTATTGATCCCCAGAGATTACGAGCAATTAGCTCTTACTTCCTATGTGCAATGGGGTGGTTTCTTCAGAGGCTTATTTCATACCCAGAAGACTCCAGCTCTCAGCGATGTCCAACAGAAGACTCCAGCTCTCAGTGATTTCCAATAGAAGACTCCAACTCTCAGTGGTGTCCAACAGAAGACTTTAACTCTCAGCGGTGTCCAACAGAAGACTCCAGCTCTCAGTGGTGTCGAACAGAAGACTCCAGCTCTCAGTGGTGTCGAACAGAAAACTCCAACTGTCAGCGGTGTCCAACAGAAGACTCCAGCTCTCAGCGGTGTCCAACAGAAGACTCCAGCTCTCAGCGGTGTGCAATGGTTTGAGAAGAAGCCTCTTACTTAGAGGCGATCACGTCTAGGGATTTTGTGGCATTCTGCCTGTCTACAACATGCAGTTGGAGTCATGAACTTCAGATTCCCCGCCGAACATCCTTTTCTGTCAGAAGTGTTCATAGAAACCACAACTTTGACCATAGTCACTGAAATTGTTGGGGCAACCAACTTTGCATTTCTCTGCACTGCTCTCCAATTATATAGGATAAGGCAGTTATCTCGTTCACGGATCCCCATGTGAATTGTCAAGTCCTGCACAGTTGCTTTTCACCACAACCAATGTGTAACCTATTGATAGCCGAAACACCATGTACATGTTGGCAGCGCAGACCATGATCAGGTATGGATGGATTCATCTGGTTTACCCAACAGATAAAACGGTGGTAAGATAACGTACCTGACACTGAAGTCCTAACTAAAGGCAATTTCAAACTGATAAAATATTGAAAGTTCTAATAAAATCTGAAGATCTACATGAAATTGGACGGACATGTTGTGAGATGGGACGGACATGTTGTGAGATGGGACGGACATATTGCGAGATGGGACGGATACATTGTGAGGAAGGACGTATTTGTTATGAAATGGGATGAACATGTGAGATAGGATGAGCATGCTGGGAGATGGGATGGACATGTTGTAAAATGGGACGGAATTGTTGTAAGATGGGACAAACATGTTGTGAAATGAAACGGACATGCGATATGGGCGGACATATTCTTCTTCGTCTGCGTTCGTTCTCAAACTCCTGCAGATCAGCAGGATGTAGTCCGGAGAACGGAATGCGTTGTGTCATGGTTTACAGCACTGCTGTGATATCTGCGCCTTTCGGCCTGACACGTCCGACTTCGGCATGGCTTTGGGTCACTGACCCTATATGAAATGAGACAGCCAACTCCATCCCACAACCTCCTTAGTCGCCTCTTACGACATGCATGGAAGGTAAACAGTGTTGCTATTCTTTGCTACCCTTTCGGGCCTCGGCACCACACGGGCGGGACGGACATATGAGATGGGACGAACATGTGAAATTGGCGGACATGTGTGCATGCCTGACAAACCCATCTCACAACAGATGCTGTATAACGGGCTCCTTGGGTGCAAACGTCTGGCCGGTGAACAGAAGAAGCTCATCAATGACTCTCTCAACGTACCTTTAAAGAGCTTCCACGCCGACATCACCTCCCTGGAATCACATAATGAAGCATGGCAACACAGCAAAAGTATTCGCACGTTGAGAAGCATAGAATTATAGAGGCACGATAAAACGCGCTTGACGAAAGGATATGTATGCTCACACACATATCATAGAGTTCTTTGATATATTCTGACCATCTCCATACTATATGATCTTTGTCATTAATACCTGCCATGTCTTAAATTGTAGACACCCTGTAACTGTTTGCATTATTTTCCCTGTTATCACATCAATTTGCTTATGTAGTAATGTTGTGTCTTGGTTGTAATTTGATTCTATTTCTGTGCATTTCTTGTTCAGCCAGCTTTATTTTGCTACTTTGCATTTCTCTCTTATCTCCTTATATATTTTCTGATATTCCTCCATCTTGTGTTTATTTTTTTCTTCTAGTACTCATCAATTCTAATATTTCTTCAGTAATCCATTTTTTGTTTTGCTGTATGTTTTACTTTTGGTATTATCTCTTTAGATGTTTGGTTTATCGAATGTTTAAGCATGTCCTTTGATCTTCAATACACTGAATCTTTGCAATGACATTGTTTCTATTCTGTACAATTATGTTGTATTTTTCTTTAATGTCAGCATCTGATTTCAATAAAGCTAAATCTAATTTCATATTTCTTGGTGATCTCTTGATCTTCTTTAATCTTGTACAAAATGTCCCCACCAGTAGTAGCCTATATGATCACTGTTGCAGTCAGCACCTTGTTTTTGTTTTTGTAGATATAATTGTTTCTATGTCTTTTAGAAAGTAAAATGTAATCTTTTAGATCCCCGTGTATTAATCCATGTACACAGCCTTTTTGATGTTGCTTGCACAGTGTATTCCCAATTATTAAATTATGTGCGTGTGTCCACTCTATCAATAAATCACCTTTTTCGCTTTTAACCCCTAAACCAAATCTTCCAGTCACATCCTTTATCTTTGTATCACCTAGTTGTGCGTTTAAATCCCCTATCACTATAGTTACTTCATGATTTTTACACTGTTTCACTGCAATTTCCAGTTCTCCATAGAAACTTTCGATGTCCTCCGCTGAACTGTTTTAATGTGGGTACACATTACAGGGATACTTGTAAAAATTCTTGAGACTAACGGGAATTGAACCATTCCGTTCAACGGCACCAAATCGCCTAGCAACTCCTGAACACGCGTTCTTCCGTACTTGACTAACCGCATCTCCAAAAAAGATGTTTACAAGAAGACCTACCTATCGGCCCTTGCATAACTAAATACGGATATTATGTTATATGTTTATTGTTACTGAGGATATTTCAAAAACCTGTACGGGATGTTTGTTGTTGTTGTAATAGTCTCGATTGGTCCGTTCTGGTGACTTTGTGTGCACGGTTTGAATGGCTTGATAAAATCGCATCTTTTTTTGGAGATGCGGTTAGTCAAGTACGGAAGAACGCGTGTTCAGGAGTTGCTAGGCAATTTGGTGCCGTTGAACGGACTGGTTCAATACCCGTTAGTCTCAAGAATTTTTTTTTTAATTGTCCTCTGGCTTCCTACTTAAATTTACAGGTATACTTGTACAATGTTAATACCCAACTGTTTTCCTGTTAGTTTCTCTAATATTACTCGGTCTTATATTGCCATGAGTCCCTTCACCGTTTTTCCTGTTTCTGTGTCTAATAATACGCCTATCCCTCTCTCATGTTTTTGTCCTCCTGAGTATATGACAAAATTTATCTTATTGCATCTCTCCTGCCACAGTCCACCTCATTTTACTCATTCCTCGCCCGTGTGTTGCTGGGGCCCGAGAGGGAAGCAAAGAATAGCAACACTGTTTACCCTCCATGCATATCATAAGAGGCGACTAAGGAGGTTATGGGATGGAGTTGGCTGTCCCATCCAAAATGCTCTTGGGACCTGCTCTTGGGAAACCACAGTTCTTGGCCGACCTACTCTTGGGAAACCAGAGTTTTTGGCTGACCTGCTCTTGGGAAACCACAGTTCTTGGCCGACCTGCTCTTGGGAAACCACAGTTCTTGGCCGACCTGCTCTTGGGAAACCACAGTTCTTGGCTGACCTGCTCTTGGGAAACCACAGTTCTTGGCCGACCTGCTCTTGGGAAACCACAGTTCATGGCCGACCTACTCTTGGGAAACCATAGTTCTTGGCCGACCTGCTTAGCATGGTTAGAAATTAGTTGGGTCTTTAAGTAAACCTCTCTCCTCTACGGAAATCGTCGTGACCACGGCCCTGAATATAATATTTTTCTTGCAAGTTTCGTTCTATTGTACATTATGTGTGAATCACCCATTGTCCGTCTTAGTCATTCAATTGGCTTTCTCTTCCCATGTCGGATACATCAGCTGGTACAAACATTTTGATCGATCTGTCTGGTCCTGTGTGAAACAAACAAGCTGTTGACATGACACATGCGACATTTGTTGAAATGCTGCAGAGAAATCGATTAAGTTTGGGGAAAATACAATAATTGCATACTTTATATGGTTAATATAAGGATACGTTAAACGGTTTCCTCGTCATGTAACGGTAAAAATGTTAATATAAAGATACGTTAAACGGGTAAATTACGTTAACAGCGAAAATGTTAATATAAGGATACGTTAAACGGGTAAATTACGTTAACAGGGAAAATGTTAATATAAGGACACGTTAAACGGGTAAATAACGTTAACAGGGAAAATGTTAATATAAGGATACGTTAAACGGATAAATAACGTTAACAGGGAAAATGTTAATATAAGGACACGTTAAACGGGTAAATAACGTTAACAGGGAAAATGTTAATATAAGGATACGTTAAACGGGTAAATAACGTTAACAGGGAAAATGTTAATATAAGGATACGTTAAACGGGTAAATAACGTTAACAGGGAAAATGTTAATATAAGGATACGTTAAACGGGTAAATAACGTTAACAGGGAAAATGTTAATATAAGGATACGTTAAACGGGTAAATAACGTTAACAGGGAAAATGTTAATATAAGGAAACGTTAAACGGGTAAATAACGTTTACAGGGAAAATGTTAATATAAGGATACGTTAAACGGGTAAATAACGTTAACAGGGAAAATGTTAATATAAGGATACGTTAAACGGGTAAATAACGTTAACAGGGAAATGTTAATATAAGGATACGTTAAACGGGTAAATAACGTTAACAGGGAAAATGTTAATATAAGGATACGTTAAACGGGTAAATAACGTTAACAGGGAAAATGTTAATATAAGGATACGTTAAACGGGTAAATAACGTTAACAGGGAAAATGTTAATATAAGGAAACGTTAAACGGGTAAATAACGTTTACAGGGAAAATGTTAATATAAGGATACGTTAAACGGGTAAATAACGTTAACAGGGAAAATGTTAATATAAGGATACGTTAAACGGGTAAATAACGTTAACAGGGAAAATGTTAATATAAGGATACGTTAAACGGGTAAATAACGTTAACAGGGAAATGTTAATATAAGGATACGTTAAACGGGTAAATAACGTTAACAGGGAAAATGTTAATATAAGGATACGTTAAACGGGTAAATAACGTTAACAGGGAAAATGTTAATATAAGGATACGTTAAACGGGTAAATAACGTTAACAGGGAAAATGTTAATATAAGGACACGTTAAACGGGTAAATAACGTTAACAGGGAAAATGTTAATATAAGGATACGTTAAACGGGTAAATAACGTTAACAGGGAAATGTTAATATAAGGATACGTTAAACGGGTAAATAACGTTAACAGGGAAAATGTTACAAGATTAGTGATCTTGATGATGATGAGTATAATGAGGGTGATGTTGAAGGAGTGATGATGATGGTGGCGAGCACTACAATAATGATGATGTTGATAAAGGTGGTGGTGTGCTGGGTGAAGTTATGCTGAAGACGGTGATGATGCTGGCGGGGACGACAACTACAGCGAGGATGATGGCGATAATAGTGGTGATGAAGATGACGGTGATGTTGATGGTGATGGTTGTGGTGGTAATGGTGAATGCAGTCACGATGATGGTGGTGATAGCGGTGGTGGTGGTGGACGCAGTCATGATGATGACTGACGGTGAAGATGGTAATGACGATGATGTATGACATACACATGAAGTTGTACGAGTTTATCACGCTTGTTCCTTATCTCAGACGCTGAAGCTGCACTTTCAGCGCTAGATTTGGGTTTCTCTAACATTCTTTTTGATGGCAAGTTTTCTCAGAGCTCCATACACGTTCCAGATATCCGTGACTATCTTACAATCTCGAGGCAAACTGCAGACATTCGGGCTGATTCCCTCCCAGCTGTCCAGGCATAGGTCTTGAGCAGGGCTTAACACAGCAGAGATCATGTGGTCAGGTAATTAACGTCACGCCGAACATCCTTAGTCGCTTCCTAAGAAAAGCATGTCGGGCGGCAGTGTTACTATTCTGTATTCTAATTCGAACTCTGGCAATACACGAGTATAATTCACGAACATACAATGTAAAATGCAATGTAAAATACAATGTAAAATACAATGGAAGAGAAGACAACGAAGAGTATCGTGTATAGCAGTTCTTTTTTAAACAATAAAATGAAATTTCCATATAAGGATCTAAGAAGAAGAGCTTCAAGCAGTAATAATTTTACATTATTCAAACAGTCAATAATTTTACATTATTCAAACAGTCAATAAATTCACATTATTCAAACAGTCAATAAATTCACATTATTCAAAAGAACATCATATAGATTAGATTAGATTAGATTTTTCACCTGGTTCCACTGCAAGTCTCCGTAACTCACGTTGAGAACCACAGGTCTAGACTACGTATCCGCATGCTTTAGGTCTTCTTCTTCTCCTGCGTTCGCTCTGAAATAACCATCAGGAGTATTCGTGTGATTTGAGCTGTAGAAAGTAAAGTAAGCTGTGCTGCTAGTTTTACAGCAAAGCTCTGTTCTTTGCGCCTTTCGACTACCAAGTATTAATTAAATAAAACACTTTTTAAGAAAAAAATTGTCATAATTCAATTACAAGTAAGACCAACATACATAGATTAAACGTTTCGACCTCAATGTCTTTGTCAAGATAAAGACAAACACACAAACTGGAAATTTAATTGACCAAAACTACATTTACGGGTATGTAGGAATCTTATGTTACCAGAGGAATGAATTCGATTAAAGCAATTTCAAATACAACACAAATATCATGAACTTCATTTTTGGATAGATTAGTAGATGTGGACGTAGGTACTAAATGTATATAAACAAACATGTAATAGTGGTTTTTTTCACATCTCAAACTAGTAGTCACATGTCAGCAAAACAAACCGATATGATGGAAGATGCTGTCAGTGGATGCGCATATATGAATCTATATTACACAGAAAGTCTACACATGTGTATGTTGCAGAATCCAATCAGATCCAGCCGAGTCCCATGTGTATGTTGTAGAATCCAATCAGATCCAGCCGAGTCCCATGTTTTTGTTGTCATTGGATTTATACTGCTCGCTTTCTAATCTCGTGATTGTGCGCTTTTAAAGTATATGCATACCGTCCGTACCATTCTTCTGTCAGCCATTTCCTCATCAGTCATCATTGTAACACTACAAGGACAACCATATCATCAACCATCATTGCAACACTACCAGGACAACCATATCATCAACCATCATTGCAACACTACCAGGACAATGATAACGTTGTCATGTTTCAAGTATCCTCTGTTATGGATGTGATTCAAAAGCATTCATTGCAATCGTCTGGAGTTCCATTGACTTCTGCTCATTCACTTTTTGTCGATGCCGAGCTGAAATAAAATGAGAACGTCATATTAACTTGCCAAATAAGACATTCGCTAATTACATAATAAAGGTTTTTGTCCACACTGTAAAACGTGTCAATTATATTATAAACATATTTCATCCACACTGTAAACCTCATCAATTACATTGTAAACATTTATCGTTTACACTATAAACTTCGTAAATTACATTACAAACATCTTTCGTCTATACTACAAATCTATTAACAACATCATAAACGTATTACATTTACACTATAAGTCATCAACATTATAAACATCTTGGTATAAAAAGCTTCCTTACATAGAATGCTGTCACCTACACTAAAATCATCCTTGCATATAATGTACTCACCTACACTAAAATCATCCCTACATAGAATGTTCTTACCTACACTAAAATCATCCCTACATAGAATGTTTTCATCTGCACTAAAATCATTCTTACATAGAATGTCCTTCATTCATTCATTTTTCGCTAGCGCTGAAGTTAGCGCATAGGGCAGAGGTCAGATCTCTTCCGTTTCTGCAAAGCTATTCTGTGCAGTTATTGAATAGTATGAATATTGTTTGTTTTACTTTCTCAAGTATTGTTCTTCTGGGTGTTTCATTTGGTCTACACATGACTCTTCTGTCTGTTAGTATCCATGCAAGAGGTTGGTGGTATATACCTATACTAAATGTCCTTACCTACACTAAAATCATCCTTACATAGAACTCAAACGTCATGTATCCGTTTACAACTGATTCTTATGGGCAGTAGAAGACCTGTTCTCTGACTTAATCAGGCCTTCATTCGTTCCTTTTCTTGATTATCCCCGTGTTTTCAGTTGGTCAATATTTATATACTTAGAATCGCATGCCAAAAATAACCAAAGCTACTCCAAGTATATAAATAGTACCAATGGGAAACGTGACAGTAATCAAAAACCTACTGAATGAAGGCCTGTTTACTTTTTGAAATTAGGTCTTATAGTACTGTCAATGGTCACGACTGAGTCGACTGGAGAAACGGTTGTGACAGGCGAGAAATTACGACCCAGACTTTTTTGTCAGACTTGGTTTAGAACCTGGCACGCTGTAACCCTGTGATAGTAAGTAAGCTCATTGTCAACCAGGCTACCACGCCTTCATCCTCAATCAATCAAGTGTCACGCCGAGTGGAATATGTGATCACGCTTCTACACTTGTGTTGCTAATAAGTTCCGTTGGTGACTTATTTTTGTGCCACAGTGACAACCCATCCAGAAATTTCTCTCGTTGTCTTCCTCTGTGTCTTCTCCCCTTGATCTTTCCGGTGGTTACTAAATGTTCAAGTTTTACTTTCCTCACAACTTGACCTAAAAATTATGATCGTCTGCTTCTAATTTTGCTATAATCTGTCGTTTTAAGCCAGCATCTCTGACAACTTCTACATTCATTTTCTTGGATGTTCATGAACATTCATCATTCTTCTTTAAAACCACATCTCAGTTGCCTCCAGCTTATCTTTGGCACTTTTGTTTACTGTCCATGCTGCACTTTAATAAAGAAGGATTGGCTCAATATAACATCCTAGCACTCGAATTCACGTGTGCATGGATATTACTCCATTGCATAGAATTTTTCTCATTTTTTGAAATGTTGGTTTGGTCTATGAAACCATGTTCTTAATCTAATTGGAGCACCGGCCATCTGATGTTAAAATAGTGTCAAGATATATTTGACTTTATCCGCTTGATGCAATTTTTAATCATTGATGGTAATACTGCATTTGGATGGCGTGAAACGAACCAACCATTACTTCTGTTTTATTTTTATCTAGACTGGGGACTTTGTTTTTCCTTTTTTGTACTACTATGTCTGACAGGTATTTGAAGTTCTTGTTCGCTTCCTTCAATCAGAACTGTATCGTCAGCATATCTTAGATTATTCAGATTGTAACATCCATCTGCTATTCGTGGCATGCTTTCTATGTTTCGCATAATATCCTCTGTAAACAGGATATCACAATCACAATGTTTACCTGGTGATGCTTGCCCTGTCTCACAGCTGTGTTTAAATCTGTCTAGACTTGCTCTATGCTTTCATCTGAATTTTCTAATATTTGTGCGTACACTTAAATGATATTTATGTTAATGAGTTGCCTCTCTAATTTAGCTAGTATAACTATGATATTGGTGCGTATAGTTAAAAAATATTTATGTTATTGGGCTGCCCCTCTAATTTAGCTAGTATAACTATGTCTGATATTGGTGCGTTAAATGATATTTATGTTATTTGGCTGCCCCTCTAATTTAGCTAGTATAACTATGTCTGATATTGGTGCGTTAAATGATATTTATGTTATTTGGCTGCCCCTCTAATTTAGCTAGTATAACTATGATATTGGTGCGTACACTTAAATGATATTTATGTTAATGTGTTGCCCCTCTAATTTAGCTAGTATAACTATGTCTGATATTGGTGCGTACACTTAAATGATATTTATGTTAATGGGTTGCCTCTCTAATTTAGCTAGTATAACTATGCCGGATATAACCCAGAAGCCCTTTGCATATCTTGCTCTCTTCCTGTCTAAAATTATGCCTACTCCATTTCTGTGTTGGTTACCTCACGAGTATATTATATTGAAGCCTTTCGATACTATACTGCTTGTCCCTAACCATCTCATTTCACATAATTCAAGTATTCTGACATCCATTCTCCTAATTTCCTATTGGATGTTTTTTAAGTTCATCATACAATTACGTAAATCATGTGACTGACTTACCAGACAATAGTACTATTTGAACTCCCCATGACATCGACCATAGCCATCCAACAAGTAAAAAAGTCACAGTCAGGAGTTGAGCCAAACCAACCATACAATTGACACACACAGTGGTTAAAATCTGGTCATCTTTTTTTGAAATCCGCGACTGACCACAGCACAGGATGAGGAATCCACTGAGTACTGTGCCTATACAATTGTTCAATTGTTCAACTTAATATTCTAATACTTTCTACACAATTAACAATAATTGTTCTTCTTCTGTGTTTACTCTCAAACTCCTGCGGGTTAGCAGGATGTAGTCCAGAAAACGGAATGAGGTGTGTCATGGTTTACAGCTTTGCTAAAATATCTGATATTTCCGTGTGACACATCCAACTGTTGAACATGACCTTTGGGTCACTTTGATTCCTTTATGGAATGGGACAGCCCAGTCTACCCCATAACCTCCTTGGTCACCTCTTACGTCATGAATGGAAAGTAAATAGGAAGTGCTTTCAGAATCTGAGCTATCTGCTAATCCTAGAATTGTATAAGAGTAATCCCTATGAACATTTATAGCTTGTTATAGAGTAGATGAAAGGTGACGATATGTGAACATTTATAGCTTGTTATAGAGTAGATGAAAGGTGACGATATGTGAACATTTATAGCTTGTTATAGAGTAGATGAAAGGTGACGATATGTGAACATTTATAGCTTGTTATAGAGTAGATGAAAGGTGACGATATGTGAACATTTATAGCTTGTTATAGAGTAGATGAAAGTGTAGATATGTGAGCATCGACAGTGTCATACGAGTAGATATGTACAGATAATTAATTACTTTCGAGTATATTCAATGGTGGACAGGCTTTAATAAGTTATAATATGAGACGTGGAGGTCTACTGCTAAGAGTATCTATGTGAAATGTCCAATTGCCCTCGCTGCCACTCTGTAAGCCTCTCAAGTTCTATGCAGGCTGTCCAGCTTCCTCTAGTGGCATGTTCAGAAGTGGTTCGATATTCTGATCCTCGTAGTCTTGTCTGTCGCTTGTTCTCTTCCCTGGGACTTTTCCCTCCTTTTAAAGCGTTCATTGCTGCGTTTTTTTTTCATGTTAATGAGTGCAGGGAGGCTTTGTATTGGCTGTGGAAATAAAGGTTCTTTGCTATAGCTGTCGTCGCGGCGTGCACAGGAAGAATTTTTTTTGCACAAAAGACAAAATCCTTGTCCCAACCGTGGATTGAACCCGCGACCTCAGCGTTTCTGATGCCGACTTTCTAGCCATACGGCCACAAACCATTATTAAGAGTAAAGGTTAAGGCAGGCTCCATTGCTGTCCTGCAAGGGATGAAAATGACTGTTCATGTATAAGCCGCAGAAACTATTACGTGATGTAACTAGTTTCTCTTCCTTGCTACCTTGCTATGTTTACCATCCGCAACGGATGCGGCAGGTACCAATTTACAGCTGGGTCGACTGGAGGAGAAGATCAGGCGAGAAATCACGACCCGGATCCTTTTTTTTAAAATCCGGACGTGGTTTCGAACCTGGCACGCTGTAACCCGTGGATAGTAAGCAACCTCACTATCAAAATATAGAGCCGAGCTCCTCTATTAGAAGTAATGGGCAATAATTACACGAGTTTATTTAACTATGCTACATCTATTGTATATTAATGCATGGCTCAGCAACATGGATAATAAACAAGCAATTATAAGACAGAATTGATGCCTTTGAGATGTGGATATATAGAAGAATAGGGAGAACATTATGGAAAGAGGAGAAAACAAACAAAGAGGAATTGGCAACACTTCATATGAAGAAAGAATTACTAAAGGAAATAAAGATCAGGCAAATAACATATTTTGAATACATTACTCCCGCCGAAGACGGATGTGTCGGGTCATTGGCGCAAATAAAACGGCGACACAACGCATTTCCATTCTCTGGACTACATCGTGCTGGAAATCTAATAGGACCATGGTCCTGATACAAGAGATATCCAGTGGGAGTTTGAGAATGAACGCTGAAGAAGAAGAAGAACACATTAAAAGACATGACACCTTGTTGAAGACCTTACTGGAGGGTAAAGTCGAGGGGATGTAAGTAAGAGATATGCAAAGATACAAGTGGAAGAGTAACATCACAGGACGGACAGGTTACAGTCTAGCAGAGCCGAGAGTGCACCACCAAGACAAGAGACAGGGGATGTTGGAGGTATGTTGCAGCCAACCTTGAAGCGGAGGCGGTACTTGATGATGATGATATTCAACTGTGGACAGACATGAAGTGGTCGGAGTTTAGACGTGTTACTATTGATGGTAATGGACAATCATGATGGGATTTTCAGCAGAGTATGCCCACGTAAAGCTACATCACACGGACATGAAGAGACATTGAAATTTAGATTTAAAATAAGAGAGCTTCTGAGAACAATGGACAATGAAACTTCAACGATCATGTTTCTTCAACGGGAGTTTTGACTTAATTATTGCTATATTAGATGTGCACCTGTATAATCAGACATGGTGATATTTACCTGATCCAGGTAGAAGAATATTCAAAATTAGATGTACACCTGTATAATCAAACATGGTGATATTTACCTGATCCAGGTAGAAGAATATTCAAAATTAGATGTACACCTGTATAATCAAACATGGTGATATTTACCTGATCCAGGTAGAAGAATATTCAAAATTAGATGTACACCTGTATAATCAAACATAGTGATATTTACCTGATCCAGGTAGAAGAATATTCAAAATTAAGCAGAGCACTGCTGGCAGGAAAGGGAGTAACGGAATCGCATTCCGAATAAAAGATTCTTCTTTGATGTCATCGGAGCGTGTCTCCTCGTTTCCATCTGGCATGACGACTAGAGTAGTATTTCGAATTCTGTAATCAACAGATGTTCTGGATGAGGAATCAAGAGACGCTCTCTGTGAGATTTCAGGAGACTTTACTGATACCGAATCTCCTTCCAGTGGAGTAATCTCCTTTGTGAAATTGCTTAAAAGACTAGAGATGGGAGAGGAGTTTATATTGATGGATTTTTGAGATACAGTTTCGTAGTCTGGGCTACCTTCAAAATGCGATACTATGGCAGAACTATTTATGTCCACCTGTGTTCGATTTATAAGTGAGTCGAAACTCTTTGAAGTCAATACTGGTTTAAAATCACTCAGCATTTGTTTCTCCAACAAGGATTTGGCTGGATTGCCTGATTCCGCAATCTCTTCTAAACATTCTACAGATTTGGCAACCGTTATTTTTTCTTTATGCTTCTTAATCCCAGATCTAACAGTTGAGCATGAACCTTGTGATGTGATCATAGAAATACTCTTTGTGTCCACTTGGTCATCCATATCTTCGACAACATCTGAGACGTCCTCCTCCTCCTCTTCTTCTTCATCCATTTTGTTAGCTAGCTCTGTAGTAGATGTTGCTTCTACCGATTCTTTCCTCTTTAACAACTCACTTAAAATAGTCACTGTATCTTCGGTTTTCTCCTCCCCCAGATCGAGATGGTTTATTTTCTCCTCACCCAGATCGAGATGGTTTATTTTCTCCTCACCCAGATCGAGATGGTTTATTTTCTCCTCACCCAGATCGAGATGGTTTATTTTCTCCTCACCCAGATCGAGATGGTTTATTTTCTCCTCACCCAGATCGAGATGGTTTATTTTCTCCTCACCCAGATCGAGATGGTTTATTTTCTCCTCACCCAGATCGAGGTGGTTTATTTTCTCCTCACCCAGATCGAGATGGTTTATTTTCTCCTCACCCAGATCGAGATGGTTTATTTTGTCTTCTTGCCCGTCCATATTCTGAGATAAAAACTGCAATTCCCTTCCTTCATGTACTTTTTGGTCAGCGGTAGCAACTCTACTGTCTCCTTGTACTTTTATATGTTCATCGCTGCAGAAATTACATGCGTCTTCTATTTGTACAGTCTGTACACCTTCTTCAGCTTTCTGCAATAGATTCCTGCTATTGGCGTCTACACTAGTTATACTCCCTTGAGATTCAAATGACGGCGGTTCAATCCCACAGTCTTCCATGTCAGCAGTTGTGAACAGTGTTTCTATTTTGCTTTCACCTTTTGGATGTATATTTGACTCCCTTGATTCAGTGAATATCTCACCGTTTTCGTCGTGTCTATCTATACGTCCCTGATCGACTGATGACTCGCTACCTAAGTGATCAATAAGTCCCTGATTCGATGATGACTTGATACCTATGTGATCAATGTTTATATTATTGATTTTTCTTGGAATATATTTAGAGGATAAAATAACACTATCATTTGAATTCAATGAGCTGACTTGAGTTTGAATCTTTGCAATTTCTCTATACGAATCTATACCTCTGTTAGAATTCATGCTACCATATTGTGAATCTTCGCTTGCATCTGCATGTCAGCACCATCCAATGTTATATGGCATTATCTTAATGTCTCTCTTAAAGTTTCTGACAACCTTTTTCTTGTCAGTTCTTGTAACAGAAGAAATTTTACTTAACTTTTTAGAGTACGGTCCCGTTCGAAGCCGATCTATCGCTTTCATTGCTGCTACTTCCTGGAAGTTGATTGCTAAATTCCCATTGAACAATTTTCTTTTTGATGATCTATAGAACATTGTTTTGGAACTTTTTACATTTGAATCAAATGATCGTTTTATATTGTTGCTATTTCCTCCGTCAACATTATCATTTCTTTTTGGGAATGATTCTGAAGAAGTTCATCACACTTTCCGTGTTCAACAAGTTCACGACTCCTGGAATAATGTTTCCATCTGGGTTTCAATATTGTCTTTAGTATTTCTATAAACTGTTAGCCCAATTGGCTCTGGTGTATCTTCCATCCTACATTTTTTTTGAAATTCTACCGGCCTTCTTGTCACGAACTGATATAATATCGCTTTGTTTGGCGTTATCATTTGAGATTGTAAATGTTCTGCTGCCAGTATTTGCGAATACGTTATATTTATGCTGGTTGTGTCGATGACTATAACTAATAACTGCACCGTGTTAAGGTGTAGCTATATAAGAATCATTTTTGTTCCGTAACATAACTCGAGGATGCTGGAAATATGTTGACAATGACGTCGAGACTGTACCAGCACATTCAGGATTGCCTGTAACGTTTGCATACGCTGATGTTTGTTTTACCGAGTCGGTATTTGCATTATCGTTAATTTGAATAATGCGTTGAGTAGTGTCAATGTTTGCATTTGTCGTGCTTTTTGTAGTGGATATTCCATTTTCGACATGTGTATTTTTCACTGTAATTTCAGCTCCATTAGCACTAATTTTCCAAATCTGATTTTTTAACAGATAGCTGTATAATTATTTCAGAATGTTCAGCCGAATCAGAGTGATGTTTATGTAAACCATATGAAATTATTTTATCTCTTCATTTATAGTTTGCAGTTGTACATTTCTTTCTTGGTCCGCGCAATTAATTGATATCCTTTGTTTCATTTTCTAACGCAGTGTTCGATTTAAATGAAAACTCAAAACTCAATTTGGTTATTGTGTTGCTAAAATCTGGCACAGTATGCTTTTGATATGCCCCCGGTTTGTGAATGGCTGTAGTTAAACTTTGGTCGAAGTGTGAAAACTGCATACTAACTTCTAGCTGACTGAAATCTGAAACTCTTTAAGTTGCATTCGACTCAACAGATGACTGCGTAAGCATGAGTTCTTCTTGAACGCATATTTCACCTAGATCATACTAAACTTCGCCGTCATTAGCGCCAATTTCTTGCCAACTCTTATTTGCCGTAATTTCACAAGCGCCATCTCTGGGAACGCTTTCAGTGTCATCCTTCCCAAGATTTTCGTCTAATAAAGTCGTGACTTGTGAATTATGTTTACCTGCATCAATCGTAATATCTGCTTCATTCTCCCTGTAACTGTCATTAGGATATTGTTACCTGTGGTGTGTTGGTCCTATCTCACCAAGATCCATCTCAAATTCACGAGCAACATCGCTGCACATTTCATGAACTTCAACATCACCATTATTTAGAGTAGAAATGTTATCATTGAAATTATAACATTGGTGATAACACGTTCACAATTATTGTCTTTGAAATTATTAAACACCGAACTATTTTCTGGGGGATATCTTTATATGCTAGAGTTAAATGTATTGTTCAGAAGAAGAATATTGTCAGTATGGTCTACACAGGACGTAGTCTGGTTGTCTTTATAACCGTGAAACTGTTTCATGTGATCTGAGATTATGAGGCTTGAAACTTCATGAGAATCAGGACTCTCAATTACATTGTCATGATGAAAGTTGCAGAAGGTAACGACAGTTTCTTTCATCAAGATAACACAATAAGTACAGATATGATGGTAGAAAAATATTCACTGTTGTATTCGTGCAAGCTGGCATGTGCAAGATAACACAATAAGTACAGATATGATGGTAGAAAAATATTCACTGTTGTATTCGTCCTAGCTGGCATGTGCAATAGATTATATCATCAAAATTACATCAAATGAGAAAGTGGATATACGATTAAAGCGGGGGTTCTCAACCTGTTCAGAGCACGAGCATCCCCTACATGTAACTGTTGGTGTTGGGTCAAAGGGCATGAGCCCATGGACCGCTGGATCAGCAACCAACCAACCAACCAACTGTTGATGCTGGCGAGCACTTTCTCTGAACTATACCCCGCTAACGAGCAGGAGTTGGAGAATGAACACAGAAAAGAAAGGAAGAAAAAAATATAGAATTCTGACCACGTCCTCAGATGTGTGATACCTTCATTTTCTTTCGAGATAATTCTTCTTATTCTTCAGCGTTCATTCTCAAACTTCCGCTGGATCTCTCTTGTAGCAGGATCATGGTTCTACTAGATTTCTAGCATGATGTGGTCCAGAGAATGGAAATGCACTGTGTCACCGTTTTATTTGCGCCAATGGTCCGACACATCCGTCTTCGACGGGAAAGTATAACAGGAATAAGATTAATTGAACGCCAATCATATCAGATCGCATGATGAACACATAACACTCCGAATTAATTATAGCAGAAACTGGAATTGAAATTCGGCACTGCCGGAAATTAACGCTACTATGACTGAAATGCGGCACTGCCAGAAGTTAACGCTGCTGTGAGCTTAGAACAATGTTTGTCAAGTAACAGAGATATATGAGTATCTATCTATCTATAAACCCAAAAACACGTCGGAGTAATAAGGGGTATCACATTTGATACAAAAACACCGAGTCATCCAGCGATTTATATCTTCATCGCTGCGGACGAGTGCGGGAAAATCTTATTTTTTCCTGTCGTTGATGTTTTCGTTCCATGCTTGTATTTGTCTTCTTCTGCTTCTTCTACATTCGACGGTTTCCTTTTTACAAGTATTTTTACAAGGTTTCATGTCGGCTTAAAATGTCCAAACAATGCAAGTTTTCGTCGTTTCACTATTGAAAGCAATGGTTCCTGCAGAAAAGAAAACAAATGAAGAGGTTCTAGCAACGGTTAATATGAAGAAAGAATTAGTAGAGGAAATAAAGCTCAAGCAAATAAAATACTTCAGACACATTAAAATATATGACACCTTATTAAAGACCTTACTTGAGGTTAAAGTCGAATGGAGGCGAGCAAGAGGTAGGCAGAGGTACAAGTGAGAGTATAACATCACAGGATGGACATGTTACAGTCTAGCAGAGTGCACGACCAAAACAAGAGACCGGGGATGTCGGGGATCTGTTGCAGTCAACCTCCGTTGCAGAGATGGCATTTGATAATTATAAAGACATCTCTATTATATTTCATACGTACAATATTAAAATTATTATAAGTGTCAGGTATCTTGCAATGGTGGAAACAATCATGTGTCCGGTATCTTGCAATGGTGGAAACAATCCTGTGTCAGGTATCTTGCAATGGTGGAAACAATCCTGTGTCAGGTATCTTGCAATGGTGGAAACAATCCTGTGGAGATCGGAACAACTGTACACGTGTCCTAAATGATGCTGACCCAGCGACTACCTAACTAACTACCAATTTAATCAGAATTTCAAAATGTATTAAATAATAAACAGTCGAAAATGTAGACCTTCAACATTCTGCCTTTTTGTTTTCTCCCTCTGTGACTGAACGTCAAGGTACAAAACAGTTTCTCTGCTTTCCGGTTGTTAGTAGAACCGCTAGTCGTACATGTATCATCTTTGCTACATAACAATCTACACATTGTCCTCTAATAATCTACTTATGTTCATGTCTATAGAACATAGAGGCTGCAACTGTCTCTCTATAACGAGCTCCGCGCACTGCTATCTTCCACTCTTCCCACCAAGATTTCCCATCTCTTTGATCTTTTTTCCACTGTTTTTCTCCTCAGTTTTCCAACTTCCCTCTTCCCGTGTGGATTCCTGTACTGCACATGTTTATTTATTTTGCCATGTTTATTTCTATGGGCTTATCCTACCATACTCCACATTTCTAGATGTTCTCTCTACCTCAACCTGGCACTGGTATATTCTCGTCACAACTCATCATTGTATGTCAAGTCTGACCATGTAATGTCAAGTCTGACCATGTAATGTCAAGTCTGACCATGTAATGTCAAGTCAACAATGCAGATATCTATTGATAATTGTCTACATTTTTTAATATTATTTTCTGTACTCGATGTCATGTTTCAGACAGATTTCACATTTGTATTAAACAACCTAACATTGCTCAAGCCACAAATACCCCCTACCTGTAATTCCCAACAACCTAACATCGTTCACGCCGCAGATACCGCTTCCCTGTAACTCCCTAACGGAAAACATTCAGTATTTGACAGATTTGACAGTTGATCTTGTTCAGGAGAATTGGATAATAATTTGTAGCGTATCTTATTCAGGACGTAGCCATCAACCCAGCATTTGTTGGCTGTAGTGATTTTCTAGGCAATATAAATACGTTAAGTAGTTTGTCATTCCTTTCTGAACGGTCCGGATGCGCAATTGCCTGATTGAACTCGGTACCTTGGCCATCACAGACGCTAGCTGTACGACTCCGTCGCATAGCCGGTCTGATAATAATATGACATTGAAATAATCACTTTAGCTGTGAGCAGGTCGCTCTTGACCTTTCATAACCTTTCTGACAAAATCACAGGTCTCTTCTCATTTGTGCACCTGAAGAGACACCCGGACTTTTATAAGGTATCAATGTCATGGACGTGCAATGAGGTATCCTAAGCGTGTTGCTCTGAGTCAACGCTGATGAATTAGAAACTGAGTATTCAAATCAAACCTGTATACATGATCCACGTAATGTGGACATATCTTCATAGTTTGTCTCCAACAATATTATTTTTAACACGAATAAACGTTAAAGAGCATTCCAGAATATATATATATAAAATATATACTATATAGTATAGTGTGTGATAAATGGCAGCTAGAATTCTTTCTTTACGTCCATGATGCATTCAAGTAGTCTTTCTTTTTAATTCAGAAAAGCGTTATTTTGAATCGCGAGGTTATAATTGTTTGTTCTGTTTCTTTTTTTAAAACGTTATTTGGAACCTTCTACGTCTTCTTTAGTTCTCACACTCATGCAAGTTAACACGATGCAACTCGGAGAATGAAACGTGATTTCGTGTGTTTCAGCTTTGCTATGATATATGCGCCTTTCGATCTGACACAGTTGACTTCAGCGTGCTTTGTATTCTCAAATCGCTTATCTTTTTCTTATATAAGGTTACCCAGATATACCGACATAAATTTTCACGCGGGACAATCCATTTCACAGAAGTGTGTTTTGTATGTAAACTAGTAACATATTCCTACTTACCTCCACGAGTGAGTAACTCACTTTATTACTAAATGAGTACTGAATTATATCAAGGAGCGACTTAGTTAAACAGAAATATGAGTTATTTCACTCGTGTTCTCAGCAATATTTATTCAGGATTTCTTGTTTCCTGCTAATACACACATTTATGAAAATATTACTCTTACTCGCAAGCTCCCACTTCTTTATCCAAAACACAAGCAATCAGTTCTTATGTCTTAACTAAAGTGGTAATTATTGTTTTCCAATAAGTCGATATATTTATTCAATAATTTGACATTTAGACATGAACTTCCTAGTTTGCTTGTTAAATGTTTATTTTATTCGAGAAATGTTTTTCGTTCGATATTTTCTGATACTGCGGTCATGGAAAATGCATTAATGTTTTTGGTTTTTTTTCAGTTCGCTTACAAGTCTCTACATTAAGAAGAAAAGTTTAATGTTGTTACAGCCGCCTTCAACTGGCCCTCGGGCGTAATTTACTGGGGATGTATCATGTCTGACTGTCAGTTTATACTTCGGAAGATTAATGATGGACGAACAACAACAATACTTCGGAAGATTTGAAACTGTCATTGTTTGTGTTCGTCCATCACATGATGATGATAACCATTTTTACATCCACTTTTGAAAATTCAGTTAGAATTATGACCATGCATAATAGTTCGTAGATGGATAATGAACACTTTTCGAGCTGTAAATGTCCTTGGACTCACAGGTCCTGTATTCTAGCCATAGATTCGGAAGATGAAATATGCCCCATATTTTTCTACTGGTAAAAATTCCTTGATTGTATTCAAAATATCAGAATAGGTATGGATAAAGGAGATATGTTGAAGTTGTTTAAGGATTGTCTGTGAGATGTATATACTATTGACAACAAATCGATTCATCGATTGGGAAACTCAATATTAAATGTTGCACAAGTACGATTAAGAATACGTATGCCGATAGAGCGAGACGTGTATATAACCAGCACGCCACATAAACCGTGAATAGCTAGAGTTAAGGTTTACCGGTTGAATTCAAAACAAGCCATCATTCGTTGTGTTTTCGATTATTTCCCTGCAGTTCATTCATTTGCGTTTCCAAGCGACACAAAGTATATACATTTGACCAACGTAAATCACTGAAATAATCTAAATCAACATGTGCGAAGGCTTGTTTTGATTCTGCTCGCATGCCTTTACTGTGGATAGCCACTACAAAAAGTACACGCATGCTTTGACATTTGTTTGGACAAATGAACTACAAAGACTAATAGATCAAGTCAATAAATCAAGCACTGAATATGGACTGGATATAAATATTTAAAAAAAACAACCAATAACCATGATAATCAGCAAAGACACAGAAGAACAGGAGGTAAACATAAACATACATGGAGAGAAACTATAACAAGTAAAACATTATCAATATCTTGGACACATAGTCACAAATGATGGCAGATGTGAAACAGAAGTTAAAAGGAGAATAGGAATGGCTAAAAGTACCTTCAATGACATGAGGAAATTATTAATATCTAAACAAATTACAAACAAGTTAAAAATGAATTATAAAATGCTACATCTATTCCTTATTAATGTATGACTCAGAAACATGGACACTAAATAAACAATTAGAAGACAAAATTGATGCCTTTGAGATCTGGGTATATAGAAGAATAGGGAGAACATCATGGAAAGAGAAGAAAACAAATAAAGAGGTGCTAAAGACACTTAATATGAATAAAGAACTACTAAGAGAAATAAAGATCAGGCAAATAAAATACTTTGGACACATTAAAAGACATGACACCTTATTGAAGACCTTACTTGAGGGTAAAGTCAAACGTCTTAAACATCTTGTTTATAAGGTGGATTTTTTGTTTCGGAGACCCCTGTGGAGTATCACTTGAAGCTACGGCGTTACGTGCTATGAGTGGTACTCTCGGCAGGCGGCGTGCTACTTCGTTGAGAGGGACGCAGTACATATGGGAAACCGAGTACAGTGAAGTCAATCTTCTACGGCTTTAAACCCTTTTACAAGTGGGAGAGTAACATCCCACGATGGACAGGTTACAGTCTAGCAGAGTGCACCAACAAGACAAGAGACAGGAGATGTTGGAGATATGTTGCAGCCAACCTTCGTTGCGGAGACGGCTCTTTATGATGATGATCTCTATTGTTATATCCATTGGTGTTGCAGACTTGCCAAAATTTCCATGTTGTACTTCTGACATGCTAATAGCAATGCATTGATGTGATCTTGTAAATTTTCTTCATCCTTGTATATTAGACTGATCGTTTTCGGTTTTTATTTGGCCTTAAAGAACAATTGTAATCTGGCTATCCTATTCGTAGTCGACTATATACTTTGAGCGTTGCAACAGCTGAGATTGTGTTATTCTATCTGGGGGTTTTTCCCGTCGTCTGGACTTCTGGGATTATTTTGGCCAAATTTGTCTTAATCTGTGGTTGTTTTTTTTAAAAATGAAATCCTAGACATTTAGCTAAACAATGAGTAAATCATCCCGATTTCCAACAAAAGGTCACAAAAAGTCTCATGAAGTGGTAATTAAAGTAGGCCTTTTTTTAGGTATTATATTCAATTATGCTAAATTAAAACAAATGGATAAAGTCAATCATTTTGACACCATTTTAGCATGAAATGGCTGAGGCCCTAATGAGATAAAGAGCAGGATAGCGCAACTCAAATCAGCTTTTCAAAAGATAATATACTGTGCAATGAAATAGTATAAATGCATACCGGAATTCGAGTGCTAGAAGGTTATATTGAACCGACTGTTCTTTATGGCTGCAAAGCATGGACTCTAAACAAATATAAATAACCAAACTATCAGAGGATATCCGACAAGGTGGAGATTGCCGCAGTAGTAAAACTAAGAAGCGATACATACTATATTAATATGATATTGTTACTAGATAATCTAACTACCAAATAGTAAAACCAACATAAAAAGAGAAATAACAATAAATAAAGGATCAATGTCTTTTTTTACGTTGCGGTCCAACAGGGACCTTTATCATGAAATGAATACAAACGGGAAACGAAAACACACAATTATTTAATTATTAAAAATGCACACACCGATGCGCGTACCCGTATTAACAGCCTATTGAAAGCAATGGCTCCTGGACACCTGCACACATCTCTACTTTATTTCTTACGTACACATTGGTCTTATATTCCCTATAGGAAATTCGTAGAATTCGTCTGTAGCATTTGTACTCGAAAGCCTGTAATCTTCTCTCCGTCCGCAGTGAGTGTCTAACTCTCACAACCATACAACACAACAGAAAACACCAGCGACTTATACAGTTTGATTTTTACTCCAACACTGATGTTGCTTTTCCAAATCACAGTTAGCCTTGACAAGGACGCTAAAACCATATTCAATCTTATTTTTTGATGGATTGATGGATTAATGTTCGAGGGTGGAAGAAGCAGAGGAGGGAAAATAAAGATATGGACAGACAACATCAAGGAATGGACAGGGCAAGATATTTCCTCACTCATCCGCATCGCTGAGGATATAATTCGCTGGAGGACTGTGTGCTGAGGCATCCAATGTGGTACCCCTACGACCCTGAAGGGTTATGAGTTTATTGGTATTAACAGACACTAAACTTACATTACCAGTTTATTTACACAATTTTATCATTTCTGATGCAGAGATAAGATGTGTTGATAAGACTTTCTCTGTCCACTTGTAGTAATTAAATAAGTTTGTGTTTTGGTTTCCCATTTGTATCTTGATAAATGTCCCTGTTGGACTGCAGCTTAGAAAAAGAAATTGTTGCTTTGTTTATTGTTATTTCTTTTAAATATTTGTTTTACTATTTGGTAGTGAGATTACCTGGTAACAATATCACAGTAATGTAGTATTTATCAAACGCCGTTTGTCCTACATCGCTCATGTCCTACCAGCAGACATCAACAGAATACACCAACAATCTCATGAATGGATACCTACAGGCAAAAGAGAGAGGGGTAAACCAAGAGAAACACCCAGAAGAACAATATTTAGAAAAAGTAAAACAATCAATATGCACACTATTCAAGAACTGCAAATATCTTTGAACAGACAGAATTGGAGAGATCTGACCTCCTCCCTATGCGCTAACTCCAGCGCAAAAGGAAACTGAATGAATGAATGAATGAAACAATACATCTCAAGATGAGCTGGAGTCAACTGCGATGTGTGTGTGCGTGCGTGCGTGCTTTATTATTTTTTTAGAAGAATTATGAACATTCTATGAACAGATAAAAAAAAATAATGCATACGTTATCAGAGATGCTGAAATAAAAAGACATATCACAAATTAGAAGCAGGCAGTCAAGATTTTAGGGCATAGTTAGCTAGTCAGTCAGTTAGTTAGTTAGTTAGTCGTCGGATTATCATCACTCCAAACTGGACACGTCCATAGTTGCTCCGATCTCTCCCTGATTGTATCCGCCATTACACTTCTACAGGCAGTACCGGTCCTATGCTGGCTGACCATCATTCTTCTGCGCCATCCAACATGTTCATGTCTAGCAATACCGCATTTCAAACCCTGATCTTTAATCCTGGACATTGAAAAGGAATCATCATCCACACCAGTCTCATTCTCGCGTCATATATCTCTTAAGGAGTTCAAAACTTCAGCTCGATCCATTGTCCTGTGTCACAGGGCATGTGATGGGGAAAAAAACCTTGAACATTTAGTATCCACAAGACAGATAAAGGGGAGAAGAGACAGGGAAAGACAAAAGCGAAAATACGTACTCATTTGGCAACGCTGAAACACAACAGGTAAAACTAGGAACAGGGAAATGACGTTTTCATAATCACTGGAAACGCACAAAGATAGAAAATGTCTGAATGGGTTGTCACTGTGGCACCTACAAATGTCCTTAATTGAACTTATTAGCAAAACATGATGGCATGCGCCACTCGACATGACACTTGATTGATAACCACTGTTCTGGCCTTATATTGATTTATACCAGTGTTTCCCAACGTGGGGCCCACGACACAGGAGGGAAATTTATTTTTTCATGGAGGCAATTATTAACTTTTAGGGAATAATTCATTTTTTTAATTTAAAAAATATGTATGTTACATAGGGAGGCATTAAATTTTATAAAGACTTAGGTGGGGCATTCGCCCGTGTGTTGCCTGGGCCCGAAAGGGGAGCAAAGAATAGCAACACTGTTTACCTTCCACGCATGTCGTAAAAGGCGACTAAGAAGGTTATGGGATGGAGTTGGGTGTCCTATCCCATATAGGGTCTGTGACCCATGCCATGCTGAAGTCGGATATGTCATGCCGAAAGGCGCAGATATCACAACAATGCTGTAAGCCATGGCACAACGCATTCCGTTCTCCGGACTACATCCTGCTAATCTGCAGGAGTTTGAGAACGAACGCAGAAGAAGAAGAAGGTGGGGCACTGTATAAAGAAAAAGGTTGGGAAACACTGATCTATATAGTCAGGGTTATCTGGGAATTTCTTATAGGGCGATCTGGGGTTATTTTGAAAACGTTAGTGATAACACTGTAGTTGACGTCGTTGTTTTATTAAAATGGCTAACAATTATGAACACTCAATCAAAAGGCAAAGAATTGATGATGGCGCAAGGGTAATATTTTTTATTGTTCTATAACAGATATTGGTATGTTTTATTTTAAAAGCAAGTGTGGTGCAGAACGTAGATGCTCTCAATTTGGATAATAAGCATGCAAAATAGCCTTCTCACTAACCGGTTAGCCATGCTGCGGTAGCCGCCGTGCTGCGTGCAAAAGACGACATTTTGAAATATTTTTGTTCTTCTAAATTAATCACAAAATGTTTTGTTTTGAAATTTATTTCATAATAATTTGTTCCAATTACTGTACATTTTAACTTTTAATACGTACTTCGATATAGTCAATAAATTTTCATGCATAGTCTGCATAGAGTCTATTTTGTAGATAGAGTTACTAACTCAGTTAGTAAGACACTCTTAGAGATTATTGAAACTGAAACATATAGGAAAATATAGATAAAACTTGACCACAAAATGTAGGAACTGAAATGATAATTTCTGAATTATCTTAGATATTTTCAATAATACAACACACAAAGTCAAACTATACATTTTTGTGTTTGTGAAGACAAGACGCTTAAGTTGATCACATTTCTGGAATTTTGAGATGGACACAGAACTAATTAATAATTCAAAATGACTGCTAATTTGCATAATTATAATGAAAATAAATTAAACATCGGAAACACAAGAAATTTACCGTTCAAGTTCTGGTAAATTTCTCGTTCAAGTAACCACCGTGCTATAAATAGCGCAATGTTTATATTCCGGACTACCAGACGTCAAGGATTTCCGCGCACTGCCAATGAAATTAATGGATGCCGTGACGCCACACCGCGGAAGCAAAAAGGAGAGTTTTTGCATGCGACGTGGCTTTGTGAATGGTAGAGCCAACCATTTCATTCTGTTTGCGCGGAATACGGCAAAATCCATAGTCTTTTAGTCCAAAATATAAACATTGTTAATTAGATTAAATACGTACCTCATTCATCTTGGCTGATAAATCCATGCTTTATTTCACACAAGAACTCCACGAAAATATCTGCCGACTTCTGCCAAATCTGTTGTAACCATTGAATCCGTCAATTCTGCTATCAGTCTCTATCAATGTGTATTGATAATGATAGCATAAACGGGTATATATCTAACCTTCATGAATGCAGCAATCCAAATATGCACTTATTTCACCAGTACGTAAATTTATGGAATATGTCAGATCGTTTGTCGTGCACTACAGTATTCTTCTAATGAACGCGCAGGCTATTTTCAAAATTTCCCCCATTTCTGTAAGTAGTTTTTGGTGATGTAGCACCCCCTCTTTCGGATGGAAATTTTTTTTTTTTTTTTTTTTAATAATTGTGAAGGAAATGAATTATTTTGCTGAATGTAATATAAGGGGGTGGGTGTAAAACCCCCCCCCCCCCCCCTTCCTTTTTTTTCTTTTTCACCTAACCACCATCTTGCCCAACACTTCACCTCGAGATCACATTCCACAACCGACTTCCGTCAAAGGTTAGGAAACCCAGTGAATCCAGGCCAAAGGTCACAACAGTTACTTGAACGTGAAATGCGGCCAAAATTTTCTGTACACAGGAATCCGGATGTCCAAGTACCTAGATAGAGGACTGCTAATAAAATTAATAAAAATTATAGGTCCTAGAAACTTTTTTAGGACCTATAATTAAAAATAAAATGTAAGTTCTAGTTAAATAAGAGTTAGTAAGTAGTAACCTAAGTTAAAGTTCAACTGTCTAATGACTAGGCCTAATTATATGATGTCAGTTTGGCGAAAGTGATTAGAATGTTTGTTTTCTGATTGAGGGCATAGTCTTGCCTAAACTAATTTAGTACCATTACATCACTTCTTGGCTTGCTCCCTAGTCATTCATTTTTTTTGTTTGTGGACTCGATTTGGCTTGCTCCCTAGTGCTAAATGTCATGGTCTGATTGCTAAAGTACATGTGATGGGGGTTCAAATCCTCATCTACAGACAATTTTTCATCAACTTCATGCACATACAACTGTGAGTGCAACTATCATCTGTCACAAATACCTCATAATCCAACCTTTAAAAATCACATGCAGCATATCTTTGTTTGTTCTTATTTGTTCTTTCCCACGTTTAGTTTTTAACTTAACTTAATGACTTGCCCTTGTATCATATAGTGATGTGCATCTTTTCAGGACCCAGAGGATCGTTTTAAGCCTCCTCCTTCACCATGTGTTCATGTCAGAGGCTTATCAGAGCATGCAGTCGAAGGAGATTTGGTAGAAGCAGTTCAACATTTTGGAGCAGTCAGGTTGGTCATATTTGTGATCTTGTACACTTGTATTGCATTTTGTTCAAGGCAAGAGACTTCTTCATCAGAGTTCAAACTCCAGCTGGTTCTCTCGTGTAGCAGGATAATCATCATAGTAGATTTCCTACAGGAAATAGTCCAGAGAATGGAAATTTGTTGTGCTGCTGTTTTATTTGCACTGAGGGCCAGACACATCTATTTTTGGCCGGAGAAAAATGAACGCTGCAGTGTTTACACTCACATTGGGGCGGCTTAGGTCTAATGAACACAAAGATGCCTTTCCTATGTCAGACGTGTCTTTTCAAAGGGTCACATAATATCCCCATTATTTCATCTGCTGACCATTTGATTATCTCACTAATCCCTCTGCCATACAGATCAGCTTGTGTGCCTTTTCTATATTCTTTTGTTAGTGATAATAGTTCCAAAAAAGAAAATATGAAAATATATAAGACCTATAGTACTATTAACCTTACATCCATTCCAGCAAAGTGATGTTAAACATTCTTCTCAAGAGATTAACAATTAAATGAGAATCTTTAAGCCGATGGAATAGGCTGGATTCAGGAAAAAGAGATATTATAGAATAAAATCTTTAATTTCAGATTACTAATTAAAAAGCGAACAGGAACTACAAGCCCTATTAGATAAAGTGGTGAAGGAAAGTGAAAAGGACTCAGTTTAAACAAGAAGAAAACAGAAATAATGGTTGTATCAAAGAGACATACACCACCAAGATGCAACATAATTAATGACACAAAATTAGCACAAGTTGAAAAAGTGAAATATCTTGGCACCCTGTTAACATCAGAAGGTAGATGCTCAAGTGAGATAAAGAGCAGAACAGCGCAAGCCAAATCAGCATTCCAAAAAATGAGAACCAATTTTTGCAATGGAAGTCTATCAATGCAGACCCGAATTCGAGTGCTGAGATGTTATATTGAACCAATTTTTTTTTTATGGATGTGAAGCATGGACTATAAACAAGAAAATTCAAAGCGAATTAGACACTACAGAAATTTGGTTACTGAGAATGATGAAAATACCATGGACAGCCAAGAAAACTAATGCAGATGTTCTCATTGATGCTGGTGTAAAAAAGATCAATCATATCAAACATTAGGGGCAGACAGTCACGGTTTCTAGGGCATGTGCTGAGAAGAACACAGCTTGAACACTTAATAACCACTGGAAAGATAAAGGGAGAAGAGATAGGGGACGGCAGAGAAAAGTTATTAGATGGGCTGGTATCGTGGCACGGTATAAGCTCATCAACCAAGCTTATTGGCAACACAAGAGACAGAGTTGTGAAGAAACATGATCGCCTACGCCATTCGGCCTGGCACTTGATTGATTGAATTAAAAAGCGTTTACATCAACACGAGTTTTGCCATAATTCCGTTGAGTTTACAAAGACATTTCACTATGTGGAGTGATAATAGTAGCAGACAGCACAAAGACAATTACTTAAATAGCAAGAAGTAAGAAGTGATGGTTGCAAGAAACAAAATTCCTGAGCATTCAAGATCAAAGTCAATGAAGTAAACTGGTCTCCAGCAATTTCAGTATTTAGAAACAATGATCACATGAGATGGAAGTTCAACAGAGATAAACATAATAGAGTAGGCTAAGGCAGCATTGCTAAAACCGCTGGAAAGTATGTCCTTGTTAGAGGTAAGGAAGAGAGTTCTTCAGACCTACATAACACCAATTGTAACATGGATTTGAGGTAACAGCTTTTTGGTTCTATAGAAGAATGGTGACAGTACCATGAACAGCTAGAAAAACTTAACAGGAAGATGCTGAAAGAGTTAAATGCAAGATGTGGGTTACTTGATAATATATGGAAGGGACGGTTTTTAATTATTTCTGGATACCTTGTGAGACTGGGGAGAATAGTTACAATATGCAAAATTGAAGACAAAAGATATTGAGGATGACAGCATAAGAAAATATGAGTTTATATTGCATGGCACAGCATCAAAGATAAGGGTACTGGAAATGGCAGTTGTGTAAATCTGTGATTGACTACGTCAGCACGGCACCTGGTGATAATTTTGAAACTGATCAGACATAACCATGTTTGAACATTCCTTTTCAACCACTCCTCAAATACAATGAGGAAAATGATAATTTTATTATTCCTAATATTGTTTCCATTTTCTGCAGAGATGTAATGATGATGCCACGAAAGCGCCAGGCCTTGGTTGAGTTTGAAGTATGTCATGTATTTTTATATGTATATTAATTTATATGTTGATCACAATATACATTATTTGCATTTTCTCCTAAATATTTTCTACGTGTAGATTAGGTATATATTGATTATCCACTTAGCACACCAGACATGTCCATAGGTGTTATATCTCAGCTTCAGTAAATCTCTCAGGGTATAATAGCTGATGGTTCTGGTACTATATTGGTTCACTGCTCTTTTTGAAATGTTTGTCAGGTGTTCTCTACGGGCCATGGCCATCCTCACTCCCAATTCGCTCATGCTCGATATTGACTCATGCTCATTCATCTGAAAATCCTCTGATCGGGAAGACTTGAGGAGAGCAATGAGTATATCTGCTCAGTCCATAAGCTGACCATCAGTTATTGTGCCGAGGCTAGCTAATTGGTCGGCCTGTTCGTTTCCCTCCACGCCCGTATGTCCGGGGACAAAGATAAGCGTGAATTTTCGTGGACTTTTTTAATCATTCATTTAGTCACTTGGCACCCGAGTATTGCCAGGACCCGAGAGTGGGGCAAAGAATAGTAACACTACCTTCCATGCATGTTGTAAGAGGTGACTAAGGAGATGGGATTGAGCTGACTGTCCCATCCCATATAGGGTCAATGACCCAAAGCCATGCTGAAGTCATATGTGGCAGGCAGAAGATATGCTCAGAAAATCATAAATACCAGCCTTATCCGCATCTGTCAATTGAGCCACTGCCCTGTTCATGCTTGATGTTGCTGTTTCCTTAGTCACATGAAGAATACGGTCCTTGAATACTGCGGATCAAACACCTGAGACAGGTTGGGACATATTCATGTCAGCTAGAAACTGACAGCTATTATTGTCTGACAGCCAATTCCATACATGACGAACTGGAACTGCTAATTAATGATTACATCATTTTTAAGAATTGGTGTATGATTGCACTTGGTACACTGAAACTGTAGCTGAGAATTAATCCCAAGTAGCTGGTCAGTGACTTGAAATACATTCTCTCTGTGTGGTAACAACATTGTGGGTACGAGAACATTTGAACAAAAGATATAAGTTGTTGAATGTCTTGTTCAGTTGTTCAACATTCTTAGATCACTAACATTGCTTGTACATTCAATAAATTCATCTAAGTTGCTTATGTTGCTGTAAAGTTTATCAAATGCAGGTGATTTTCTAGGGTCTGAATCACTAACCACAAACACTTTCAATAGCACTGATATTAGTTGATGTACTTTCACATAGGCCTATATATCTTTGTCCTTGTATATCTATTTCCAGTGAATCTCCTCTTTTTAGAACGATAAACTTGGGATTTTTTCCACCCATAATGTAAATAATTGGAAATGTATATAATCTAAATACACAAAATTTAATAGTATAGCACAATTTATAGCTCTGATTGGCTGAGTTGGAATGAAGCATTTAAATTATTGGTTCCCTAATTCAAGCTAAACCAATGAAAATTTAGATTTCGTGTAAATTCAACCATATTAAAATATTTATTTGAAATAAAATTGACAGAATTATACTGAAAAAATAATTGGATTATGCATAGTGGTTCAAAAGTTATAATGGTTTCCAATGTATGCATATTTAATGAGGTAAAGCGCTGCCAACTAGAGACCAGTAGCCATGGAAATTTTAAAAATTAATTAAAAATACTTCCAAGTGGATGATTACTACTAGACAATACCATTGTTTGCAGAAATGGTTACACTTTCAAATGGAGAAAAAAACCCCAAAAATTATCAAATATTAAAGAAAAATACTAATATTGGCGGTTTCAACATGCCATTATAACTTCAGACTAATAAACATGCAACGTCCTGGTCAATATTGTACGTCACAATATATTTATTACTATATTATATAGTGGTGGTACATTCTGCCATATGTCTATATCCACGTTTTGTATCTTGTCCATAGCTAGATTCTTTTGTAGCTCAAGTTTTTGTTTTGTGTTGGCATCCTTTGTATATATGTATATATATCCTTTGTATATGTGTGTATATATATATCCTTTGTATATGTGTGTATATATATCCTTTGTATATGTATGTATATATACAAAGGATATATATATATATATATATACATATATACAATGGATGCCAACACAAAACAAAAACTTGAGCTACAAAAGAATCTAGCTATGGACAAGATACAAAACGTGGATATAGACAGGTATGGCAGAATGTACCACCACTGGAAGAAGACAGTATATGTTTAAGATCCATCAACTTTCAGTCCTAACATTGCTCTTGATATGAATTGATAAATTCTCATGTGTATGTAAAAATAAAAAAATGTTCCATTATATTTGCTTTCAGGATATAAATGGAGCTAAGAGCTGTGTTGATTATTGCCTGGTAATTTTTGTTTTTCATCATTTATATACCTAAATATTCAGTTATTTATAGATTCTGTCATATGTATAGAATATAACATTGACATTAGTTGAGCTATTTTATTCGCAGTTGTGTTTTAGTTTCACTTATGTCTTTATTATTAATATTGATTTTATTCATAGTTCAACATGTCTACACGAGTCAGGTTTAAAAAAAAATAAATGCTGCTGTATTTGAAAGCACCCATACAACTTTCTGTGGAAATCTGTCTCTGTGGGTCAGTACGCCACTCTCAGCTGGTTTAATGTAATGAAGTCTTGTAGAATATATTCTGCGGCCTGTACTACCTGTCCATAAACATTGGTGCTGGAACCAGTCTATTTAAGTGGCTGTTAACTAAGCTGGGTACACCTCTTGGCCTGGTATCTGACTTCAGCACCCTGTGCTTGCTTGGACAGAACCGTGGTCCTGCTCGATTTAAGGTTTGGCCAGACAGGTCCTAGTTTCCAGCCTCTATTGGCTGGACTAAGCCCATCTTCACATCAGGAGCTAGCCTCGATGTGGGATATCTAAATACACTATCTATGCAAGTTTTTCCATGAACTTCTAAAAATGAGGAATATAATATCAATGTACCCCAGTGGATCTCAACCTTTTTCCCACTGTGACACCTCCTTTGACACCTAAAAAAATCTTTTTGACTCTCTTCTATGCCTATTGTTGAATATCTGGTTACAATTTGATAGAATTGTTACATTACTGTGGTTTTTCCAGTTATTTCTTTACAATCCCCAGCAAAACAATGTGTTTCCCATGGAGCCTTATGGTCCACATTGAGAATCACTGCTCTACCATACCATTATGTTAATGATAAATAATCTATGCTTGTTACCTAACGGCATCATTGGTCTGTTGTTCTGAGCAGTGTTTAGTGTTTGTACTACCCATGTTTCAATATACCGTGTTTATATTCCATAACGATAAGAGAAAAATGGGTTCTTAAAAACTGTGACAGATGCTGATTAACTGAGCTGTATGCACATTGCCTGAAGTTGCAAGGTGAATCAATGTCAGCTGAATGGTTCATGATCAAACTCCTGTTAACATTTATAAAAATCTCAGTTATCCAGACCACTTGTTACTACTTTCATTATCAATGATAACTATTGTTTACTGTATTCAATGTCTAACTTCTGCTATATAGCAGGATGTAATTTGGAGAACAGAATGCATTGTCATATGTTTACAGCTTGACTGTGATGTCTGTAACTTTTGAACAGACATTCAAATTAAGCATGGCTTTTGTGTCATTTTTATATACTAAAAATTAACTCACACAGAACTTCCTTAGTTGCCAGTTACAGCATTCTTGGTAGGCCAAGGTGTTATTATTCTGTGCTCCCCTTTTAGGCCAGTTAACACACAGGTAATCATATTGTTCACATGCTGATATAGCAATTTGTTTAGTGTTTTCTACCTTCATTCTCAAACTCTTGCAATTCAGCTGGGTGAAGTCTGTAGAATAGAATGCGTTTAGTCAGCTTAGAAATGACATTTGCGCCATTCATCCTCACACATATGACTTATGGGTCACTTTGTTTCTCACAAATTCTCACCTATGTTGATTCTAGCAAGGAAACTCAATATACTGTGCTGGACAACCTGCATTCTTCAACTATTCACTCAGTCAAAAGATTCAGAGAACAGGGTGAGTACAAATCTGTGTATCTTACAATAACATAGGCCACTTGAAATCATCCCCTCAGTAACATTGAATGCTCTTAACTTATTATATTCCTTTATTATATATAATTTACAAGACAAAATGGGAAAGATTTATTGAGGCTTGCTTTGAAGGGAGCTTAAACGGTATACAAAATTATTGTAAATATATAAGCAAATGTCTACATTTTGAAGGTGGGTGATCTCATATTTAAAGGTTCATGCCTACACAAGAGGACAATGTCTCACATCTGTTCAGGTATAAGCAACTAGAATTGTATATCCTCTATATAATGAAGCCATGCATGGTTAGCTTAATTTCTGACTATTGTCCTCTATCAAATAACCCCCATGGATGATGACTGGCAGACATTGCTCCTTTGTGACAAATTTTTTAGCTTGTGGGGAAGGCCAGATTACCATCATTGTAGATGGGTCAACAGAACTGATAGAAGAATGATGAAATAGTCGATCCAGAAGTATCTACTATACTGCTGGCAGTATATGATGATCCTTGGATACTGCTGTGCTGGAATTCTTCCTTTGGGGAACAAAACTTCATGTGGAGCATGTGTCCTCAATAAACGTTCATCTTGTCCTAAGTTTAAGTATTCCTTCCAATTCTCCTTATATCTTACCTATGCCTCTTGTGTGTTGTTTCTTTTTCCTTCCCTGTGGATTCCAGAAAAATTCCCGTCTTATAGAGCTTTCTTATATACCCATTAATTTACATGATGACAATTGATAAAATATTTTTTACCATTTCTGTGTCTCATACATGGCCTACGAAAAAATTCACAGCGTGTGAAATGAGATGTATGAGGAAAGCTATAAATTGCATCAGAGAAATGAAGATAAAGGCAAGAAATATAAATCATCTCAAGTCAAGACAATATCGAGAGACAGTAAAACAGATGGTTTGACCACCTTATGAGAATGGAACCAGCCCTTCCTGCATACAACAGCAGGAGAACAATTACACAACACAAGGAAGACAAATAACTAGATTGGAGGAGACAAACACAGAAACCGTATAGAGACACAGGCTGACTATGACCAAAGACAGATGACTCCAACTTCCTCCCCACGACGCTTAATGGCACAAGTGGAAATAGATAGATACAACTTTCTGTTGGTCTTTTTTTCATATATGACTACCCATCTTCAACATCATTTCTTGAAGCTTTCCTACTGACATGTTCCTTTCCTGATGAGTTCCTCATTGATAGTCTGATCTCATTTATGATGCTATGTGCTTTATGTATGTTATCTGATAATGTTCATGTTTCTGAACCATACATCACAAATTATAGCACTTTGAATGAAAAGATTCTTGCATAGTTTAATGAATATGTATTAGCTTGAATGTCTGGAATTTATATCTATTGTTTCTCTTTCAATCAATTCAGAGAAGGAGACGATAGTAAACCACCCAACCATATACTGTTATTCACAGTACTCAACCCACAATACCCTATCACAGTGGTGAGTACTCTATGTTTGTGTTGATTTTTAGGCAGTTATTCTTTTTGTCTAGAACTCTTATTGAGAGGTGGCATTATTGTGTCATCTGTATAGCATGTCTTCAATTCATAACTATACTTCAGTTCCCATTAGTCTGGGAGGTCCTCCTCATTCAGTGTACTGTGTTAAAAATGGTTTTTAAATGATAATTATAGTTTCTGTGGATATCTATTCATATTCTTATATGGAAAAAACATTTCCGCCTCAACTGGTCCTGGGTTCATTCCCCAGTTGAGGCGGAAATGTTTTTCAGATCGCAACAGCTTCCGGGTAGACCCAGCCTTAAAGACTGCGAGGAGAGGAGATGGCTACCGCCCTCATTTGCAGAGCCTCTGAAATGTGAGATTGCTAACATCTCGCACCCCTACGGCATTAATAAATGCTATGTGTTACTTTACTTTACTTATGGAAAAAACAACAGCCGACAAACACATGCATATATCACACAATGGCATTGGGGGTCAAAAGACTTGAGTTGAAAGAGCAACCAATCATCTATTTATATATGTCCTTTTTCCAGGTTGATTTTCCATGAAGTGATCAACAATTTTCCCTAAAGTTAATGAAGTTGTGGGTACAAAAAGACTGCAACATCTTGTTTACAAGTGTATTTCTGGATGTCAGGATTATTGCTCAAGTTGTACAGTTATGTAGTCTGTGTGATAATCTCTCTGGGTGGGCAGCTTTCTACTCTGTTGAAAAGGATGTTGGGTAACTCATCTACAATAAAGTCAGTCCCCTGCACTTTTCTACGCCCTTGTTTTCCATCAACAAGATTCTCAACATGTTAGTTATGACACATTATCCTTATCTATAACACATGTGGTTGTCAATGTTCTATACAACAGCAATATTATACATGTGAAGTATATAGGATAAGTAAAGGAAGAACAAAAATTACTTGCTGCAACTTAACCGTAGGCACGCTAAGGGTGTTATGGATCCCCTAAAGTTCTAGCTCCTTCTAAACTAACGGTGTCCGGACACACCTATAAACATGACGTGTTTTTTTCACGTAGCACATCCCTATTTTGTAATGCACATAAACTGGGACATGCGCAGATGAAGCCTATTCCATTTTCACATCCGGCATCCTCATTTCCACACAAATCTTTTAGAATAGAGAGGAGCAGTTCGTTTTTTCCTACAGACATCCAAGCAATCAAGTTTGTTCATCATGGATTCAATTTTCTTCGAGTTTATTATGGATGACTATTCCGATGAGGAGGAAATTGTGCCGTTCCTAGAAGCAGATATCGCTCCAGTAGATGATGTGGTGTTAGATAGTGATAATTCTAGTGATACTGATTCTGTTGGCAGCGTGGGTGAAGACATTTTCGAGGATGAAATTGTAGAAAATTTGCATGTCCCTTCTGCATATAGCCATGAATGGCGTAGCGACTTCGATGAAATTGTTGGAGATATAGGCCTAGCTGATAACGTTAGTGTGTTAGACGTGTTTTGAGAGGTAAGTTAATTTATATAATATAGTATTGTCCATTGATCACGCTGCTTTCATAATTTAGATGGTGAATCACTGAATATCGACTGTGTTGGAGCGATAAAAAATGACTAGATCTATCTTTCAGATAACGATTTATGGCAAATCTATGAGGTTCATTCATTCTTACCAGTGACATTATGATGATTTGACAATGAAACCACATAAATACTATTTGAATTAGGATTATTTTACAGGGTTCCCACTTCAGAAAATATAAAAACTATAGATAAGTAATTTTTTAAATAATTTTTTTCCCTTTTATCTGTTATAATTTCTTTATTTTTTGGTGAAAAATCATCTTTACTACTTTCTAATACGTCTGGTATCACATACACACGTAAATAAATTACACCAATATATGCAGTATTCAATTCTTTATTTATATGTACAAATATTAATTAATTATCTCTAACAACAAAAAAGTTATTGAATTTTTAAAACAGCCACAATCAATAACACAAATTCTCAAAAAAGAATTCAGTGGCAGGGGAAGTTTTTGGATTTGTAAACACAGCTTGCTAAAGGTTAATGTAGGTTTCGGAGGGGGCAACATTATATGTCTATATAACTTCATTTTAAAAAAAATGTATATGTTAGCAAACATCCAGTAAATACAAATACAGGCTAAATTTATTAGACAGCGACTGCAATTTTAATTCCTGAAGGCTAATACAATTGAGTGCACAAAAATATCAGAAAGAAAATAAAACTTGGTATAGTATATGACAGGAGAAAATATGGCCTACTGAGACGGCACTGCTTCCAGACTTAAGGGGGTTCCATGGATGACCTGGAGCGAATCCCACAATTCATTGAAGCTATTGGTGCTGTAACCTGATATCTGACTGAAGAACGATGAAGAAGAAGTATATGACAGGAAAATTGTAAGACTCCAATGTAAAAAATGGTAAAATTATATTATTGATGACACCAGCCATCACATTGAATTTAATTTCTTCAATGCTGCTTCATACAATATTTCATTTTTTAATTTATCAGTTGAGATATTGATCCATCTTGCATGCATTTTACGGCTATGTTTTGTCAACTTGTGTAACAACATTGTTCTGTTTATTTGTAACTAGGATGTTATGAACACCATCAACAGCCCGTATGGTAAGGTCCAGAGAATTGTCATTTTCAAGAAGAATGGAGTCCAAGCTATGGTGGAGTATCCTTTTTATTTAATGGGTAGTTCAGAATGGCAGTATTGAAAATATGCTCTGATCAGAAATATTCTGATGAAGTAGAATGAGTACCTATTAGTTTATCCTGAGTGGAGGTCGTGTGATGAGGGTGAACCTCAGTTAAAACTATTAAGTTTTTAAAAAAGTTAATAAAAAAAAGTTTTTTCACCTCTTGATGGCTGGTCAAGATATGTTAATACGCAGTTGTGAGAGATGCACAACAATAAGCTTTCAGTTTGAAGGCACCTGGGTTCCCAACTTTTAGTTCCCAACACTGTCTGTTTCTGTTGACTTGTTAAATGGTCTGGTATCAACATTTCTCTAACTCGCCCATCATCCTTTACTACAGGTACATGCCTCTTCTTTTTTTTCATCACTTTAGAATCCTATAATGCTAATCTTATATGTAGTCTCTTGATTTTTACACCAGGCAACCTTGGTTTGATCATGCTTGAAATAACTCATTCCTACTGGTTTTTATGAGGTCAGTGATCATAAAAATAGCTCATTTGTTAACAAAAGTATTCAGTCTTAAGTTAAACATGAAAGTTCTTGAATGTCCCTGAAATTTAAAATACACTAAAAATGTTTGCTTGATACAGCACGTTGTAAAAATTCCTGAACTAACCTCAGATTTGATAATGATGAGTCTGCTAAACGGGCACGACAATCTTTGAATGGAGCAGATATTTATTCTGGTTGCTGCACTCTCAAAATTGAATATGCCAAGGTAAGTCACGTTTTCAACTAAGAGTGCTGGTGTATTTTCCAAATATTCTGTGTTTAAGTCCTCAGATGGCCTATCTTAACCCGACCCAGTGTGTATGTGAGCCATATGAGGAACGTCTGCATGTCTTACAAGTGGCCAACCACCATCCAACAGTACTTCTAGTAGGGAGTAGATAACCAAGATACAAAAAAGTATCTTGACATGGTGCACCCTGGAAACATGTACCATAGCTTGTATGGTATATCTGGCAAACAGTTATAGGATCGTTGTCAAGGTTAAAGATGAAATAAGAATTGATTGCAACCAGACATGTCTCCAGCGCAACTCAGTCTTTAGAGCTTGCAACCCACTCTGTCTCAGATATCTGGAATGTTAGGCCATAAGAAGAATTATCAATGTGGATATTAATAGATATTATGGTGTAGTAATGTCTAGAGTATAAATTAAGTGCTTCTGGATATAGCAACATGTTAGAGTGCAGCGTTGTGCAAGGAAAATTGATGATGCCTCAAACATCCAGCACAAAACCAGATTAAACACTGTTCCTGGTTGAGAAAACACAGCAGTCAAAACAATGTCTAATAGAAATCGTCTCGCTGGAAAAGACCTACACAAAGCAAAATCTGTGCTTCAGGTGTTGGAAACACCAACCAAGAGTAAGTACTCTTGGGTATGGAAGAATATTGCGAATGCAGCTCCCAGTTGCACAAATGAAACACATCAAATGTCAGAACATACCGTTCAAACTCTAAACCAATGCAGTATTAAGAATAGACAAGATGTGTTGACGGAGATGTCATTGAGAAAGTCCTCATAAAGGGGGAATGAAATCAAACTCAACTGACACCTGTTGCCCACCATGGTCACATACAGAGAGTTGTCTGAAATCCCAAGGTTACCATTGGGCACTGATATCATCTTACACAAGATTTAGTCATACAGTTTGTAAACATTCATATGCCAGTTAATATTCATTTTGCTTTCTTTTCCAACCTCTGCAACACAAAAAGTTGCCCCATACACCAACTTCGTAGTCAACATCAGACCATCATCTTTCAACAAGTAATCAATGTCCATGTGGAACACAGACCCATAAACACATACTCCAAGACTCAAAATTAAAGAGAACTACAGGTCAAGACATGGCAACACTGGTCTGAACTGAGGCAAAAACATTGGAGCAGCCACTCTGACCTGGAGAAGACTGGGAGCTTGGGGCTTCGTCCTGGCATGGCCAGTCTTCTTGTGGCTAAATCTTTAGATAAATGATCAGATTTTTTAGATGCATAATATGTTTGCTTATATATAGAAGGGCCTTCAATATAAATTTAATGTAACTACAAGAATGACATTGAGATGAATATCTTTAAGTTATTGAATACATTTTTAAAGTAATGATTATCATGTATTGTACATCAATTCATACATTTTGATTTTGTTGTTTCAGCCAACTCGTCTGAATGTTATCAGAAACGACAATGACAGCTGGGACTACACTAACCCTGCTCTGGGAGGTATGTACAAACTTGATCGTGCATTATATTAACACATCGCCTACCAATATTCATTTAATGATTTCATAAATGTATATCTCTCATTTAGTTTCTTCATGTACAACAGGACAACTTATACCTTTCAAAATCAGCCTTGACATGAAAAACTCAAGGCAACACTCACTCAAGCAAACACGCTGTTTCATGCATTTGAGTATACATGTGAAGCATGACCACACTGACGCCCATATCAACACGAAGACTCACATTTTTTTCTCACCGCTAACATCCAGGAATGCAACACCAGCGAAGTCTGTTAAATAGTCACTCTTCTGGCATGACTCATTTTGTGCATTCATCGGCTAGACATTACAATGACAAAGGCAGTCTTACAGAACACGAGTTACAAACAGTTTTACTGCTGTTTCTATGTGATTAGTGGAATCTATCATAACAAATGCACAACTATTAACAAAATGCTAAAACACACAGTCGTTGTAAACACCACTCTACAGCATACCATAGTAGGTCACAGGTATTAACAAGTGCTGCATCTGTTACCACAAAAGACAACAATCATTTGTCACTAGTGTCACTACCTGGTAGTGACTGAATTCAGCATACAACGCTCACGACACGGAAAATTTACAATGTCTTTCTTCTGTATTTTGACAAAGAGCATAATTCTGCATACAACAGTCCAGCATTGCAGACTGAACATTGCTAGGGCAATCAAACCTGCATTCAACATCGAGCACTGTGCTCTAAACTCACTCAAAACTAGCACTCACTCTAGGAGCCTTATCCGCTGATATATTTTTTGTCCCTGTCTCACAGAGCAAGCCAGGAGAGTTGTGTTCGATTTCTGGGATCACCAGCATCACCGCTCGGCCTTATCATTTGAGGGGGTCGACTGGTAACGTTCACCAGATAGCAATGAAATAATAGCTTGTAGATGCTTTCCTATTTTTTAGTCGCTAGTGAAATATTACATTTTGTTAACTATTGTAGTAGTGTTACAAGTTACTGTATAACTATCTGATTTGTTAAAAAGTTTATGTAACTATTTATTAGATATATGAACATAGTTTTGTTGCTACATGTTATGGTATATGTATTTGTATATTATTACTGAATTTTTGGAGATGTTCTTTGTCAAACTCCCACCGGATCTCTGGTGTTGCAGTATGTGCTACTAAATTTTCAACAGCGTGTAGTCCAGAGAACGAAATGGCCGCTGATTGATTTGAGCCAATGGACCAACACACCTGGCTTTGGCTGTGGTAATGCATAAGTTCAGTGTTTTACAGCTTCCTCAGAACAGTGGGCGACTAACCATATCGCTAATAGGTCAGCAATAAGAGAATTGGTTCTCGTGCTTGCACACAGGTCACCAGCATCAAAGTTAACCAGGGTCGAGCATGCTCGACATTTTTGCTTCAGGCTATCGCTACTGATATAGCCTGCTGCCTTCTTTCCAGGCATGTCGTAGAAACTAAGGAAAGTTGGGGGATAGGCTGACAATATGTCACCTTTGAAAAAAATCAACCTGGCACGCTGTAACCCATTGATAGAAAGCAAGCTCTCTATCAATTAGGCTACCGTGCTTCTCTACAACTGCCATTGTATGAGACAGGACACAAAACATGTTACAGGGTAAATATCAGTGTTTTATTCATAATTGCAACAATCTTCTTCAATCAACTGGGACTCTGGATTCTATTATATAGACTGCTGTCTGTTTCTGGGTTTTCACTTTGCCATACATTTTCACTTCAAAGCTGATTGATATGGGCCAATGTCTTTCTCCTGTGGTCTGCTTACTGGGGACAGTCTTTTAAGATATATTCCGATGTCATATTTGCAATGGCAGTTGTATCTATAATGAGTTTGGTATACAGGTGATGTCACATTTTGTTGTGACCAGTTGTTGGGCACAGATAACCTGGTCCCTTCTCAATCATTGGTAATATCTGTCATCTGTATTACATTTGAGTGGGTCTACGTTCCACATTTTGTTGCCTTTGATGATGGTCTTTACTTGTTTGTAACTGACCAGATAGTCTTCTTGTGGCAGGTTACTTCCTTCTTTGTCCAGTCTATCTGTGACATTTCCTTCAATGATGCAGTGTGAAGGTATCAAATGCAGCTGAACTAGAACTGCCTTCAGTGTGGTGTTCATGTGTAGCTATGGCAGAAAGTACATTTGTTAGTAGTACAATTTTCTGTGCATGTGATCTTTGTTTTAAGGCCATTTCTGCAGCTTTCTTGTGAGCTTCCATTTCTTATTGAAATTGATTGAGAACTTTCCTGTAGCCATCACCAGAGTAACCTCTTCTCCCTCTTTAAGTCTGAGGGTCACTCCTCCATTCTCAGTTGCATTTGTAGTCAAGCCATCTGCATAGGCAGGAGTCCACTGTGTAACTATCTTTAATGTACTGTTTTGTTTTCAAAAATCTAAATTAGCGCCTCCAGCAGTGAGGCACTACATATTCTGTAAACATGTGCTATTAATTCTCATTTGACAGTTTTTTTGTGTGCCTTCACATGATGATTATCATCTGGTGGTGGTGAAACAGTCTGTTGATCTAAATTCACACAAATTGGTTTGAGCTTAGTGGTAATTGTACTGTTCATACACTGGCCACACTTATAAGTAGACCATACACTAGCCACACTTATAGGTAGACCATACACTGGCCACACTTATAGGTAGACCATCCACTAGCCACAGTTATAGGTAGACCATCCACTAGCCACAGTTATAGGTAGACCATCCACTAGCCACACTTATAGGTAGACCATACACTGGCCACACTTATAGGTAGACCATCCACTAGCCACAGTTATAGGTAGACCATCCACTAGCCACAGTTATAGGTAGACCATCCACTAGCCACAGTTATAGGTAGACCATCCACTAGCCACAGTTATAGGTAGACCATCCACTAGCCACACTTATAGGTAGACCATCCACTAGCCACACTTATAGGTAGACCATACACTGGCCACACTTATAAGTAGTGTGTTAATGCTAAAAGTATCTTTTGTTTTAAAAATTAAAATTGTATTCACAGCTTTTTCTGAAGAAAAAAATCACTGCATAATGATATAAGCTTTGATTACTGCATGTTTTTCTGTTAAAGGGTGCAGGTACCATGTTTTATAATCAGTGTAAATATTAGCTGCTTGCTTTAGCTGTTACCATGACATGTGCATTATGGATTTTTTTGTATTTTGAAAGACAAAAAAATCAATTCCAACTGTGGTTTGAACCCAAGACTTAATGAGTATGAGACCAAGTTTTCTATCCATTTAGCCATGCACTCCAGATGGTATGCACAAAATATTTAAAAAAATTATTTTTATCTGCTAGTGAACAGTGTACGGGTGTTTTAGAATATTTAAATTACATATCTTTCAGAACTAAATGTTTGTGATAAATAGCTTGTACTGTCAACCATTTTATAAAAAAATATTTTCCAAATAACTCTTATTAGCAATGTATGTGTGTGTATATAAATGCTATATTTTTGTGTAGTCTGTGCAAGTCTTTCTTTAGTCTGAAATACAAAGTCTGATGATGTCTCCACTCATCTTCAGGTAAAGAAACAGTCGTAGGTGGGCGTGGTCAACCTTTGCTGCAGGAGCCTAGATTTGGTTCAGCCCCAGCACCATACAGTAGGTCTTGTTTTGTCTGCTTATTTTCTGTTTCCCTACAGAAGAAAGTGAAGAATGATTACTTGTTTTCTCTACGTTCCTCGCATAATCTTATTGTATTTGGCCATCATTCTGCCAGCGATGGTTGAGTCACTCATGGTTTGCAATGGTTTACCCAGTCAGTGAATGGACACCAAAAATGACACTTGGGGTGATTTAAGACAACACTAGTCAGGATGTTTCTGGTAAACCATTTGCTAGGCAACTGAGGGTAGAGTGGAGGCAAGCATGAGGTAAACAGAGATATAAGTGAAGAGAACTATACGATAGACAGGTACAGATGACATGGAGTATGTACGTTTGTCATTCATGCTGTCCCTACTCTTGTCCCACAATTGATTTATAATTCCTGCAACCTATTAACTGATAAGAATTCATCCGAAGTTGTGTTCTACATCTCCTTGTCTCATTGAAAATTTCAACCTCTGGTACCTCTACATACTTCAGGAAGATAAAGAAATAAATTTTGTAATTTATGAACTTGGTTCTCTTATAAACAGCAACAGGGATTGCTATTAATTCAGCTTGTTATTCCCAGTTTCAATATACGGATGGAAATCTTGGGCAATCACCAGTAAGGTGAGAAACAAAATTGCAGCATTTGAAACAAAATGTTACAGAAGAATCATCAGAATATCATGGGCCAAAAACATCAATAGAGACATTCTCAGACAATTTAAAGTAAAAGAGAACTGACTAAACACGGTTTCTCTTTAGAAAATTACAATTTTTTTACCATATCAAAAGATATGACAGTCTAGAAAAGACCATAATGGAGGTGATAATGCAAGAGCAAAGAAAAAAGTGGTAGACCATGAAGAAGATACACAAAATATCAAAGACTACCTGAACATGACACATAAACAGGAAGATTGTCTCAAGATATCAAAGACTACCTGAACATGACACATAAACAGGAAGATTGTCTCAAGATATCAAAGACTACCTGAACATGACACTTACATAAACAGGAAGATTGTCTCAAGATATCAAAGACTACCTGAACATGACACATAAACAGGAAGATTGTCTCAAGATATCAAAGACTACCTGAACATGACACATAAACAGGAAGATTGTCTCAAGATATCAAAGACTACCTGAACATGACACATAAACAGGAAGATTGTCTCAAGATATCAAAGACTACCTGAACATGACACATAAACAGGAAGATTGTCTCAAGATATCAAAGACTACTTGAACATGACACCTACATAAACAGGAAGATTGTCTCAAGATATCAAAGACTACCTGAACATGACACATAAACAGGAAGATTGTCTCAAGATATCAAAGACTACCTGAACATGACACATAAACAGGAAGATTGTCTCAAGATATCAAAGACTACCTGAACATGACACATAAACAGGAAGATTGTCTCAAGATATCAAAGACTACCTGAACATGACACATAAACAGGAAGATTGTCTCAAGATATCAAAGACTACTTGAACATGACACTTACATAAACAGGAAGATTGTCTCAAGATATCAAAGTCTGTTTTAAAAGTCTGTGATGTTACATTTTGCCCGTTATATTGTACATGTTAATGATGATTGTTATGTCATGTCTTTTTTATTTTCTTACATAAGAATTTGAATCAAATCTCATTGAATGTTATCTCTAAAATCAGATGGTCCAGCTGGTACCGGCTTTGGTGGTGCCCCAAATGGACCCCCATCTTTTGGTGCTCCAGGATATTATGATGAAGGATATGGAAGACAACCACCGTATGGAGGACCTCCAGATAGATTTGGACCAAGGGGCCCAGTAAGTAATTCTTCTACAGCGCTACTTGTGAGGTGATAGAAACTCCCATCGGGGCTGTGATATCTGCCTGACACATTCAACTGCAGCATGGCTTCCGGGTCTCTTGATTCTTAGTGGGATGTGACAGCACAACTCCACCCCAAAACCCTCCTTACTCACAACTTACAACATGCATGGCATGTAACTCACTATTCTTTGCTGCCTGCTTGGCAACACACAGGTGCCACTAATGAGTTTTCTGCAGACTTATCACAGTGGAGATTATAGTTTAATCTACCCTCATCTTCCTCCTATTGGCAGATGGCAATGTTACTATCATTGCTACCCTTTTAAGCACGCACTTCTGCAATTGTAAGATAACAATTTGTTAATCATTATATGATTGATGTTCGTCCGTCGTGATCGACGATGACCAAAAACTCAATCATAATAATAATAACAATAAATAATAAAGTTAATAGTGCGTTTTTAAAAATCACCCAATCGTTTGTAAAAATTGCCCTATTTTTACACGGTGTCAACCTGTTACAGTCGATGTGATATTGGGCGACACACTGTAGCTATTATGGACACTCACAGTGCTAAGAAATAAGCCAACCTGGCATTGTTAACAAAGGCTTTGTCTACCTAGGCTTAAAAAGTCTGTTTGCGGCGAAATACTCGGAAGCAGTTGGCAGGTAACTCAACGGGTACATAGGCGCTAACAGCAGAGCTGTGTGGACAGCATAGGGCACAGTTAGACACATAGTACGCTCTGGCCATCCACTGCACCTGATTTTCTCCCAGTTGTCTCGACTTTGTCTTGCCACTGGACCAAGATAAAACTCAGGAGAGAGAGAGTGTGGTTGATGATTAGCGCAACTCTTCCACACTATAAACCAACTTCAGCGCTAGTCATTTCTCAACCCATTTATTTACTTATCTTTACTAATTAAATATGAAGAGAACAAAGTGTGAATCAATCCTAGTTGGTTCATGGAATGTTCTGACACGGATATCTCAGATGTAAACAGACCAGATAGAAGTACAGCACTAATTGCTAAAGAATTGGCCCGTTATAATCTGGATATTGTTGCACTTAGTGAAACGCGGTTTGCAGATGAGGGTCAGTTGACAGAGAGAGGTGGAGGGTATACATTCTTCTGGATAGGACGTAAAAACACAGAGGCGTGAATCAGGTGTTGGTTTTGCTATAAAATCATCTCTGGTGCAGAAACTTCCAGGTCTGCCTCGAGGAATTAGCGATCACTTGATGTCGTTGCGATTGAAAGTGAGCAAAAATAACTTTGCCACATTACTTACTGCATATGTGCCGACAATGACAAATCCTGATGAGGAAAAGGATAAATTCTATGAAGAGTTAGATGCAGCTATATCTGGTACACCGAGAACTGAATCATTATATAGTTCATCAGATAAGTGCATTATTGTTCTGTGTTTTCATCAGTCCCATGCTAAATTTTATGTACTGTCACACGACACATTGTATTCTCAAATATGCTTTCTGAAATTATATATAAACATTCTTTTTTCTACAGCAGTCTGACCGATTCAGCAATAGTGGCTACGATGGAGCAGTTTCGCATGGTTCTGTCTCACATGGTGCAGTTTGCATGGTGTATGGCCTCAGCATGGACAAGATGAATTGTGATCGACTCTTCAACCTCTTCTGTCTGTATGGCAATGTTGTCAGAGTAAGACATGTTTTCATTCAAATTTTGAGTATCATAGCTACATTTTACTGATGTGTCATATAGTGGACTCAAATCTCCATAAGTAACACTGCTGTAAAACTGTAGCACAATACAGTGGAGTTCTCCTTAAGTCGAACTGATGAAGCTAGCTTCTGCCATTTTCCTTCATCTTTGTATTAAAGTTGAATTCGCTTAACTGCGATATTTGGAAAATTAGAACCTAACAGTGAAAACCGACTACATAAATGTTATTTACTTCGAACTGTCATGATAGAAATTTTGTAGTCATCCTGGAAAACAATGAAATCTCCCACCTATGTTCTTGATACAAAAGTTATCGCACATGCTTAGATCTATTATCGCATACTTTTCATTGACCATCTATATATAACTTGTGTCTCTAGCCAATGAAAGTCACAGTAGAAGCGAGATATGACCTGAAATTGTGACAGTAGTCCTAGACCCATTACTCAGATTTGTCATGATATCAACAGTGGCGGCTGAAAAGCGTACTACCGGTACTTTAACATTCAATAGAAAGATTGAGTTATTGGAAGAGGTTGAAATAGTGGGAAGAAGAAAGTGGATATAGCTAGAGAATACATTATTGAAAGATCAACTCTCTCTCTCTTGCATTTTAAAGCATAAAGACCGCAACAGAAAATTGTTTTTCAAATGTCAAATCAATGGTGACAAAAAGTGAGCCCGAACATCCATGTCCGATTTTGTTGATACTGTCATGTGACTTATTCTTTGCAGAATGTAGGCTTCCTTACGAATCTCTTGAAATCCCTGCATCCTCTGGCAAGTTGTCCCGCTTCCTCTAGCTACATGTGCAAGCATTCCTGAATATATCTTGTCCTATGATGTCTTTGGTCGGCCTCTAACTCTATTGCCTTGTTGATACTGCTCTTTTAAAATGGTTCTCTGGGCTTCGTGAACTTTATTGCCTTTCAGCCGTCATAGAAAGACAGTTTGACAAGCCAAGAAGCAAAGCAAAATCACATACTTTTTTGTTTTATTAATTGATACCTTTTCATATGATTGTAATGTTCTGCTTTTCAAAATAATGAAATATTTCTAAAATTGCATAGCTACATGTAGACTTATTTATTGTATTTGTTAACTTATGGTATTTCATAAGTGGTACAATTGTTTTACTCAACGCTATTGCATGGCACACTGTAGTAGTGTATATTCCCATGCAGTCTGGATAGCTAGAACAATTTCCTTAGGTCCCTACAAGTTCTACTTATCCATACTCTGCTGTAGTACTTCATCAATCTCCAGGAAAAGTTAAAGAAATTGTTTCCCGTATTCACATGAGGCATATGAAGCATGGTGTTAGGCCCATAATTTTCATTGACCAGTGGATCATATGGACATTATGCCCTTCCGTCTTTAGTTTACCAGATTATAGTACCAATTTCCTGAATCTGGGTCGACTTAAAGGCTATTAGTAGTTGTCAAATACAGTTGAACTGGCAAATGAAACTTGGTTCATTGTCACCTGTGTCTCGTGAAGGATAATATAATAGAAAATTAAATTATATAAACTATGGCTAGTTTGTAATGTTTATAGCTACTGTGATAACATTTTGGAGTTCTCATGTATTTTCTTCACATGTGACTGATTGCTTACCAATCATAATCCTATTAACGTGATGCAGATTAAAGTTCATAACATGAATTTGAATGATTTTGTTTGTTTGTACAGATCAAGTTCCTGAAAAGCAAAGAAGGATCTGCAATGATACAGCTTGGGGATCCAATAGCTGTAGAGAGAGCTGTTGCTAACCTAAACAATGCTTTTTTCTTTGGAAACAAACTTCAATTGAGGTAAATATTGATACATTTTGTGTTTTTTCTGAAAGCTTTCACTGCCAATTATTCAGTGCCTATTTCTAGAATAACATCTACAAACATACTTACATCCTATGACATCATCACTACACTGCAGTGGATACCAGATGACAATTATCAGCAGGAATGAAAGTGCTAATAAACTGGCATAAAAAAAGTGAGCAAGTATGCCCCAACCAGAAATTGCAAAACAACAAATGGGTGGGCAGTTGGGCCACAAGCAAGAGTATTATATGTAATGTCCGCATGACAGCATAAATAGGCTGCAACATGTACAACTTAAACAAACACCTAAAAAAATTTACTGCAGACCATGCTTCAAAAGACATGAGGAGGCAATAGTAAAACACCACCTTAGTGAATATTCTGCAGAAACAATATAACACGTTTCACAAGCTTTGCCCAACTTTCTAACGTGATGTATCTCAGCTAATATATAACACATATAATTGAAATTTCATGTGTGAATTTGAAATATTATAGACCATATGAATTAAATTTAAAAATAAACTGCCAAACTCGACATAATGTGGGGGAAATTTTTTTTTACCTTGGAGGTGTTGAGTAGTGAAGTCATATTGAGATATGTTCTCAAATCTCATTTCCCAAATAGGTTGATATTCCCGAAATGATGAACCCATCATCCATACTACGCAAAAGAAATCTGAATATAGAAAAAAATGGTTGTAGTTTCGATAAAAATGTGGCTGACGTTACAACTGATCTGTAACGTGTTGTATTTAGTTGAACACTAGAGAAAACTGAAGCTAGTTAGGTCAACTTTTATTTCTTTGGTTAACTGGGTGAATGTTTTTTACAATCGAGATATTTTTGTTAAAAAAAGTTATTACTTCTACAGGCACCCTATAGTTGCAGACAGCTACGGAAAATACATATTATCTTTCGATTATAGTCGCAGAGAGTGCATAAAGGTTTAGATGTGGATATATAGAAGAATAGGGAGAACATCATGGGAAATGAAGAAAACCAACAAAGAGGTTCTAGTAACACTTCCTATTAAGAAAGAACTATTAAAGGGAATAAAGATCAAGGGAATAAAATATTTTGAACATATTAAAAGACATGACACCTTGTTGAAGACCTTACTTGAGGGTAAAGTCGAGCAAGAGGCAGGCAGAGATACAAGTGGGAGAGTAACATCATAAGATGGACAGGTTAATCTAGCAGCTGGTGTACCACCAAGATGAGATGTTGCTCTGTGCAGCAAACTTCCGTTGCGGAGACAACACTTAATGATGATGACTAAACCATGACACTACCTTTGTTCTCTGGACTACATCCTCATCTGCAGGAGTTTGTTGAGAATGAATGCACAGGAAGTAGTAGCCAACTCCGTGGCATTCTTACTATTCCTTGCTCCCTCCCTGCAGGTCTTCTGCGTTTTTTCTTAATCTACTGCAAGCTAAGCATGGTTTATAGTTTGACTGCACTGTCTGCACTCTTCAGTATGCTGAGAGAACCGACTTAGCATGGCTTCTGTATCACTTTGATCCTCTATCATGATACAAGTAGGTGCTCCTGTAAGAGCATGTGCTCGTGCTATACGAGTTAAGAGGGTGTCATGAACATACATGTATCAAATATACATAATGGAATTAGCCTTCCATGAGAAAACACTTAATTCTGATGTATTATCTGTTACAGCATGTCCAAACAAGCCTTTTTGCAAGAGGTTCCAAATCCTCATGAGCTTCCGGATGGAACAATATCCTACAAGGATTACATGGGTAATCGTAACAACCGCTTCAACAACCCGGACTCTGCTCACAAGAACCGCATTCAGAGCCCTTCCAAGGTTCTGCATTTCTTCAACGCTCCACCAAACATAGAAGAGAAAGACATTTTAGAAGTAAGCTAGTCACACAAGTAGTTTATTGTTGCTTGGTCAGGAGGTAGAGGGGTGTAGTTAAAATTTTAGAAGTAAGCTAGTCACACAAGTTGTTTATTGTTGCTTTGTGAGGGGTGTAGTTAAAATCTATAAACCAGATCAATTTAAATTTGCAGACTATTTTTCTGATTTTAATATTTGGTTTTTTTAGAGGCACTTAGAATTAATAGGAATTAAATATGACAAACTCAGACATCTGATTCTTGAAGGTGGTGATTCTTGTCTTTGTGTCATGTAGTTACATTCTATTTGTCTGGTATTAGATTAAGCAATGTCCAATTTAACATCTAGGCACTGAAAGATGTGATGGCCAACCTTGGAGCAGGATTATTTATACGAAGGAATGTCTTCTTTTATTTTGAATGTGTGAATTGGGTATGTTCTGTGTTTTTTTTCACTCAAATTCCTGCAGATTAGCAATATGTAGTCCAGAGAACGGAATGTGTGTCATGGTTTACAACTTAGCTGCAATATCTGCACCTTTTGGCATGACACGTCTGACTTCAGCATGGCTTCTGTGCCCCTTTGACCCTATTTGGGATGGGACTGCCAACTTCTCCCCATAACCCATTAAGTCATATCACCTCTTACGACATGCATTGAATCTAAAGTGTTGCTATTCTTTGCTCCCCTTTCGGGAGCCCCACACTATTAGATACCACACACTTTCACATTATTTCCGTAATGAGATTATTGTTTATATTTGTTATAGGTTTGAAGATAATTTGAATTGTGTATTTTTCAGCTGTTTGAGAATGCAATTGGAAAGCGTCCAGTGAACTTCAAGCAGTTTCCCTCAAAAAGTAAGTGTTCATCTTATGTTAACTATTCATTCCTGATTATACTGTTTCATCAGACATTGTTGTATGAACCTAGCAACATTTGATATAATATACTTTCTCCTATATCATTTGGTAGGGTTTGAATTTGACAGAGTACATAGTACAGAGGTATTTCACTTCTAAGCCACACTGGACAAATATTCATAGAACCACACTTTAACAATACTCAAATGGGATTCCGTAAGAAAAATGCCATTTTTACACTCCAACAACTGGCAGAAAAAAGCAACTGAAAATAACAAAGAATTGTATATCACTTTTGTCGACAGAGTAGACAGGCAACAACTTTGGAAAATACTATCAAAATATGGGGTTCCACAACATCTAATCAACTTGTATAGAAGTAGTTACACAGACAGTCAATGTGCAGTTAAAACGAGTGTTGCTTTCAGATAAATTCAGAAATAATTGTCATATAAATATACTCCACACAATATGTAGGGACATTTCAACATGAAGATAAACTCAGAAAAAACTGAGGTAATGTCAACTGCAAAAACAGAAAAAACCTCATTATTCTAATTGATGATCGACAACTTAAACAGGTTGGTTGCTGATCCAGCGGTCCATGGGCTCAAGCCCTTTGACCCAATGCCATTATGTGATATATGCATGTGTTTGTGAGCTGTTGTTTTGTTCCATATAATGTGTTCCATTTATCTGGCCCTGGAGGGAGAAACATTTTCCTGACTGGGCATTCAAAAAGGTGGTGGTCAACAGTTTCATAGGGATGAGTGCACAGCCGGCACCCTGGAGTGTGTTGTGGTTGTATTCTAGTTAAACAGGTGAAAGACTTATATTGGAAGCATCATATCATCATCCAATGGGGAAAACACCAAAGAAATCCAACATAGGTGCAAAATAGCATACTGGATCTTGGGGCAGATGTCTCCTATTTTCAAAAACAAATATGTGAGCATGAACACCAAAACTGCACTATATAAAATTATCATCATACCATCACTATGCTATCAATGTCATACATTGTAATTTTCCCTGTCATATGATGTGTTAGTGCCAGAAACTTGATTGATTGTTAACTTATTGAGTCTTTATGTATTGTCATGTACGTAACCTCGATATACATTAACATTTGTAGCTGAACGCAGTAGTACTGGACTCATCGAGTTTGAGAACAAGTCAGATGCCATTGAGGGCTTGGTGATGGTGAACCACAATCCAGTTAGTAGTGCAGGTAAGAGCTTATGTTATTCTCAAAACGATGAAAGTAAACCCCTGGAGTCGTTTGTGTGTTGCCGAGACCAAAAGAGGAACGAATAGCAATATTGTTCTGCCAGGTAATTAGAGACAACCAAGGAGGTATGGGAAGGGGGGTTGGAGCTAGAGAGCATCAAAGTGACTCTGAAGTCGGGTGTGTCAGTCCGAAAGGTGAAGATGTCGCAGTTACGTTGTAAACCATAACACTAGGCGTGTTGTTAGCAGATTTCATCACAGCGGGTGATTTCATCAGCAGATTTCATCTACTCCAAACCCAACTTCCTTAGTCGCCTCTTATGACATGCATGGTAGATGACATTATTACTATTTGTTCCCTGTCAACACACACAGCTCTCAGACCGCTCATACACTGACTGTTATAATAAGGATTTAAGAGAGATTTAATATTTCAGAAATGTATCACCTGCTTGATTACTCATTTTTGTTGCTTTCAAAGACAATATATGAATACATTAGTTTGGTTATAAAAATATCAGAGTAGACTAGGCTGTATTGAATATATTTAAATTAATTTTTACAGCAACACTAAGCCTAGACGACAATGTGAGCTAGATCAACGTGTTTTGTTTTCACAGACATTATATGTACACGTTAGTTTGTGTTATGAAATATCAGATAATTATAGACCTGGGCATTTTATCCTGGCTTGAATATATCTGACAAGAACAGATGTCGCACATTTTTTTCGGGTTATTATACAAAATTATACAAAAAGCCTTCAAAAACAAGAAAGTTATTGCATTGTTCAAATACCCTCCATAAATAGTGTATAACAGCAAAAAAAAATGTAGTGGCAGGCAAAAATCACTCAATTTTAATGCAGATCGCTAATGGTTACATTTCTTATCTTGATTACAAATTTACTTCACGACGGTTGCAATTCTGCGACCACATTTAGTGTACTACTGGAAGTGGGCTTTTATACGCGTTGACACATAAAGGTTAAAAGCTTTTATAGAACAAATAATAGGCCTAATATGAAAAACATTGGTTACATCACAAATACCAACACAAACTGAAAAGAATCCATATTGTTTAACACTTTGTTGATGTCTGTCAAAATTGCTATGATACTATAGTAATACTCTGCCAAAGACGGATGTGTTGCGCCATTGGTGCAAATAAAACTGCAACAGCGCATTTCCATTCTCTGGACTACATCCTGCTGGAAATCAAATAGACTTTGGTCCTGCTACAAGAGAGATCCAACGGGAGTTTGAGAATAAACAATGAAGAAGAAGACTATGGTAATACAGCAATTGTAGCAATATTATTTTTTTGTTTTTTAATTTAAAAAAATTAAAATGAGCTGATTCTGGATATTATGGCTGGGACCACACACAAGTCTTTTAACATGGACTGCTAATGAATACTTAAATAATTCAGAATTTATCACATGCGTTTTTTATGTGATACGGTGAATGTAATGTCTAATGACACCCATAACAATAAGTACAATTTAGTTTTTGAAATAACTGGGTCTTTCAAATGTATTCATAAAACGTAAACGTTCATTTATAACATTTTTATTTTGAAAATGTCACTCTTGTGTCATGAGTTTGATTTAAAGAAGGGCGTGTCATTTAAAAAAATACAAACGACCTTGGAGATAAGTGTTCTCTGGGTTGCTGGTCATCAAAATGATAATAGGGAATTAGTGGGTTGTTTTCGATCTAGTGCACAACTTTTTCATTCACTATTTTATAGTACTGGATTTTGTTTCTCCTGTCTTCATGTGTAACCGGTGCTTATGTTTTTATTCTTGTTTATAAAATAAAAGACTTCACATAAATTTAGTTTCCCTGTGAAACAATAATTTCATACTTTGATTTCTCTACCTGAGTTTTAGAAGTTAGGCCCTTGCAGTGAGGTACAGAGAGCATGTCTATGATGGCCAAAGTTCTGGATTCGAATCCTGTAGCAGGCAATTGTGTATCCAAACCATTCAGAAAGTCATATAACATCCTACTAAACATAAATACTGCCAAGAAAATAACTACAGCCAAAGAATGCTGGGTTAATGGTTACATACTGGATAGGATATGCTAACATTTTTAAGGATGACAAACTGGCTAGCCCGTATTTTAATATTTTAGGATAACATACTGGCTGTCCCGTATTTTAATATTTTAAGATAACATACTGGCTGTCCCACATTCTAATATTTAGGTCTATTACTGTGAGGTTTTAATTCACATCTCTGCAAGCATCTCTGATTGCATTCATCTGTTTTGTCAACAATATTACAGTTGTGTATTTACTTTTTGTCATTTCAGAAAGCAAGTCACCATTTATTTTCAAGTTGTGCTTCTCTGCTATGCCACTATCTGCCTGATCATGTCATCCGAAAATCGATGTAATTTTTGTTTCGCCAAGAATCAAAATTTTGCTTCTTGTATTTAGTGTAGACTTTTTGTGAGAGAAAGTTGCGTGCACATTTTGAATGTGCCAAAATCTTTCATGTTTTATTTTTAATTCATTTTTGTTGTGTATGTCCACATTTATATATATGCCTGTCTGTCTAGTATTTTAGGTTGATAACGGGTTGGTTGTTTGTTGCAGTAATGTTCTGCTGGGAAAGATCTGAATGTAAAGTTAGCAATGTTTTATTTTATCAATGTCCAGCAGACACATTTGCTAGTCTTGTGATTCATTATTTTGCATATCGTTGTCTTTTATTTCTTGCATCTTGGCATATTTTCATGTACATGGCAGAACTCATTAAAGTAATTACCAAAAATAATTATATTCTGTTTCATTTGTGATTGACTGATTGCAGATACGTCCTGTGGGGGGAACAAACTATTCAAGGTGGTAGAGCTGCAGATACTTCCTGTGGGGAACAAACAATGTAGAGCAAGGATCACAAAAGTACAAAGAAAGGACCGTTCATGATTTTTCTACACTCACCTGCATCACTGGAAGACTCATGCATCTAATGCAGTACACCCATGATTTTGATTGGTAATATAGATGGTTCAACAGAGTTAGCAAATAGAGTTAATGGCTGAAAGAACAGAGCATTAAGAATTAATGGACCAAGAGTGCTTGCAAATTTATTTATACATTGACAGCGGATACTTAAAAAAATTGTATAAAATCACACTCACTGCAAAATGGCTTCTAAATTTTATGTCTTATAATGGATGTTTGCAAGTTTGTATTTAGAACTATTTCAAGAGGAAAATTTTAGTTATGCTGGACATGGATTCTACACTACTTTCAACATATTGCCCAAACTCACTGTCGCCTGCAACAAATTCCAATTTGTTAAAGAATATACCCGTAATCCTCATTGAGAGGCATAACTGTTCCAATGTTGACCACCATTGGGGTACATTTGACGTGTCGAATTTGGTCAGTAACGTGTTAATGACTGAGAGGAAGTTGACTGAAGACTGAACAGTAACAAGTAAATGTGCTGAAACCATTAAATCTTGTCACGGACCTGGAGAAGATTAAACATGAAATGATTGTCATATACTCCAGGCCTGGTCCAATGATCAATCACAACAGCCAAGATAAGCCATCCGTATGTTACTGGGGTACACACAGGAAGTTTAAAATAGCATCACTGTTTACTTTCCATGCATGTCATAAGTGGAGATTATGTAGTGAAGTTGGTTATCTCATCCTACATGAGGCCAAAGTGACCCAGAAAATAAGCTGAAGTCAGGTGTGTTGGGCAGATATTGCAGAAAAACTAACCCATAACATAAATATTCAGTCTCTCAGTGTGTATTGCTAAATTTGCAGGAGTTTAAGAATGAACGTATTAGAAACCAAGATCAGTGAAGCTGTTTGATATCAGCACTTAAACTATTTTGTAGAAGGGCTTGGGTTCTGTTGTACTTAAAAAAAATTGTTGTTATTGAGAAAAATGACACCAACAACTGAAATCTATAGCGTTGTATTTATTGCTGCACCAAATAATGGTATAGATGACACAGTTGACTGCACAATCAACATACCGTACATATGCATTAGAAACAACAGTAATCCATGACCAAGATTAAATAAAAACCTGATTCGCTAATCTACAACCAAGTCATTACTCTTGCCTAATCCGACTTCTCAATCTTTCTTTATATTGGCTGACTATAAAAAAGTGACCGATTACCATAATTGATCATTCGAATCAGCCAAGAGTTGTGACGCTGTCGTGAGTTAGGTCACCAGTATTATTGAATCACACGTCATCATGAATCATCCAGTTTAACTATTAAAATCTCTCAAATGTTATTACGATGGAAAATGTAAACTATGTTCATGGTGATGTTCACAATAAGAAGTGTATATCCACAAACCCATATTGATAAACAAGTTGGAAATTGTGTACAAAATTATACTATCTGTATGTACAAGGAAGGACCCGTAAGTGATTAACATTAAATGCATATTACAAAGGGGTAAAATTGTTGGCGATTGACAGCACATTGCTGAGAAGACATAAAGCAGACTTAATGAAGGCAGTAATAAATTCATTTCAAGATAATATCAATGAGGCTGAGAATGTACACATACAGAGAATGTTAGAAATGGGAGTATCTAGAGGTGAGGGAAGAAAAAGTAAATATTTTGCGAAGGTCACGTAATCAAAACCTGACTGGGAATCTACATACACTAGGATGGAGGGCGGAGCACTTATGGGAATGCCCCACGTGCTGTGAAGCCAGTTTCTAATCAAGAAGTAATGTAAATCCACACCTAGTATTATAAGTAGGATTTCATCTTGAAATAACTGGGGCTTTCAAAATACATGTACAACTTCCTTTATTTATACTCAATGTTTTGTCCTGTGTATATGAGAATTACATTCGTTTCCTGCCATATTTATTTGAGATATGAAGCGTCCTTCAATTGTGCTATATTAGTAGAGAGAGATACATTAGATGAGGAGGATTCAAATAGTATGCTACATTAGTTGAGATTACTACTTATGCTACATTAGTTGAGTATATGCTACATTAGTTGAGATTCCTACTTATGCTACATTAGTTGAGATTACTACTTATGCTACATTAGTTGAGTATATGCTACATTAGTTGAGATTACTACTTATGCTACATTAGTTGAGATTACTACTTATGCTACATTAGTTAAGATTACTACTTATGCTACATTAGTTGAGATTACTACTTATGCTACATTAGTTGAGATTACTACTTATGCTACATTAGTTGAGATTACTACTTATGCTACATTAGTTGAGATTACTACTTCTGCTACATTAGTTGAGATTACTACTTATGCTACATTAGTTGAGATTACTACTTATGCTACATTAGTTGATTAGGATACATTTCTTTATGCCACATAAAATATTCATATTCTGGGTGCAGTCCATCTATAGGACTATACTCATAGAAATGTGTTTTCTGGAAAGCTGCCACAAGTTCTGGGGATTTGTACTTAAGTCTCCTTCCTGTGCATAGCAAGTTCCGGATTCTTCCTGACAAATCCTTGGAGGAAAAAAAGGAGCCAATCAACCACTAATCATTTAATATGTAATTTAAATGTTATCCACATATGACTGTCTGTGTGTCTTAACAGTGACCTAACAAACCAGCATCGCCCGTGTGTTGGCTGGGCCCGAAAGGGGAGCAAAGAATAGCAGCACTGTTTACCTTCCATGCATGCCGTAAGAGGCGACTAAGGAGGTTATGGGAAGGAGTTGGCTATCCCATATAGGGTCAGTGACCCAGAGCCATGCTGAAGTCTGATGTGTCAGGCCAAAAGGCGCAGACATCGCAGCAATGCTGTAAAGCATGACACAACGCATTCAGTTCACCGGACTACATCCTGCTAAACTCCAGGAGATTGAGAACAAACGCAGAAGAAGAAGAAGAAACCAGATGCTACATTAAACAGTGAAATCCCATTACAGTATAACAATTTGATCTAGATTGATTTTACATATATATATATATATATATAAAATAATGGATGTGTCAGGCCATTGTCACAAATAAAACTGCACACAATACATTTCCATTCTCTGGACTACATCCTGCTGGATATCTAATAGGACCGTGGTCTTGCTACAAGAGAGACCCAGCGGGAGTTTGAGAATGTACGCTGAAGAAGAATATATGTAATAATAAAACTTTGTTATATACAGTACAAACAAAGAATAAATATAATTTGGGATTGGTTATAAAAAAGATGCGCTATAAAGAGGTTCCACTGTATTTCTGCATTTGTTCAATGCTAATCAGAGTAAGATATAGAACGGAGAACGTTATGGTTTATAACTGTTGGCCTGATACTTCCAACTTCAGCATGACTTATGGGTCAGTTTGACCATATCTGGAATTTGAGAGTCAGCTCCACCCCTCATACGTCCATAGTTTGCCTCTTACAACATGCATGGCAAGTAGTAGTGTTGCTATTATTTGCTCCCATTTTGGATCTTGTAACATACGAATGCTTCTAGTAGGTGACGCATATATTGTTTATACTGTACATCTTTAGCCTTCATCCTTAAACTCCCGCTCGATCTCTTGTAGCAAGACCACCGTCCTATTAGATTTCCAGCAGGATGTAGTCCAGAGAATGGAAATGCATTGTGTCACCGTTTTATTTGCGCCAATGGCCTGACAAATCTGTCTTTGACAGGTTTGTGCTGTATATAATTTCTGTTATTACATACATGTGTCGGCCAGGACCACGTTTTTATAATGGGATTCCACTGGATGTATGTATGTATCGCCCATGTGACATTTAGGGCTCCTGTCTTCTTTCCAGACATGCTGAGTCGTAGGCGACTAAGGAAAGTTTGGGGGATATGCTGACAACCTGCAAAAAAATTATCACTACAAACCAACCATGCAACAGAAAACCTTAGTAGATGACATGCCTTTATATTGAGGTTATCTTCTTATAAAAGCTTCATGGCACGTCATCTATACAATCCCGAGGTCGTAACCTTCGATAAGTTACGATATTGTTCAGACAGGCCAACGTTGTGCTTGAACTAGTTGCGTGAGTGGGTGGAACAACAAAGAAACCTGTCACACGGGCCAGAGTTGTGCCCTGATGTCGACATCTGCTTCGGCGGTATTGGACTCACCATCGAGTCGAATGGCTGCTGGAACAGAGGGCGGAGCACTTATGGGAATGCCCTGCCTGCTGTGAGGCCAGTTTTCTAATCAAAAATTATCATCACATCTTGTCTCAATTTCTGACTTAATTTGTCTTCTATCAAATAGTCCCCCATGGATGATGAGGTACAGGCCAGCAGACAATGCACTTTTGTTGCAGACTCCCAGATGACCAGGAATGCTAGATGTACTTTCACTGCGCACTGAGGATGTGTCAACAAATCTGACAGAAAAATGATGAGATAATTTACCCTGAAATGCTTGATGTGCTCCTGACAAGACGTGGTAATCCTCTGGGATACCGGGGCAGTGGCTTACACATCCATACCTTTGAGACCTTATACATATCGCGATATAGCCTCTTATATAACTGAGAACTCGTGCTTTTCTCATAAATGCTATGAGCTATCAAGAGTTACACATTTTTGAATGTCCAGCACTGGATGACATCAGGAAAATGCTTCTCCTTCCAGCGCCAGATAAATGGAACATTATGCACCAAAACAATAGCTCACAAACACATGCATATGTGCACAAACACAATGGCATTGGGTCAAAGGGAATGAACCCATGGATCAGCAACCAACTCAAGAGTTGTCTGCTCACAACTAAACGGGATTGTTTCACAATCATCAAAAATACAGTTTTTGTAAAATAAAAGTGACAGATAAGAGTCGAAACTAACGGTCAATGCCTCTCATGGTGTGATGGATGCGGTAGATCAAGTACGCAATTCGTGTACGAGTACTGTATGTTTTCAGGGGCAATCGACCTGTTCCTGTGCGACAACGTGTTTTTTAGGGGTGCCACTACTGAAATTATAAACGAGAGTTTGGGTAAGCTTACCCGGAGTGTGTAATGGGGAAAAAAAATATGGACGAGATTGACTCCAGTCGCGACAATTGACATAATGAGACATGTGGACTAAAATGGGAAGCATCCTTCTGAAGTGACACATTAGCAGTCTACACTGAGCTATTCTTCTTTCCCGTTTAAACTTTTTTTTCACTCGATGCTGTACCTTGAAGAATAGTTTTTCGAAGGCTTGTAGTTCTAGAGCAGGTAGCACGGTTGCTAACGTATTGATTAGTAAGCATACTGTCACCCGGTTACAGCTTGTCAGGTAAGAAACCATTTCCAGGCCTCCCAAAAACTGCGAATCGTGATTTCTTACCTGACACGACCTCTCCCCCAGTCGACCCAGCTGTAAATGGGTACCTGACGCATGAGTTAGGGGAAGTAAAGACAGCAAGGAAGATAACTGGCCCCCAACCTAATAGTTTCTGCGGCTTAGTACACGAAGAGCTATCTTCATCCCCGACGACAAGTTGCTGCCATGGGACCTACCTTTATTTCTAGAGACATTTTTGTTTCGTTATTTGACCGTGGACATATTTGCTCAAGAATATGTGCTTTGTTTTAAATTTTACATTCGTCTTCATTGACGATATGTTTTTTGTTGTTAATATCCATCACCGAGACTTGCAAGCACTATGGAGCTCTTATATACTTTTGTGTAATGTGGTTTGGGATCCCTAGCGTTGTACTTCATATCAAAACCTTAACTTCCAACGTTGTACACAACTTTGAAAAGTAGAAATTTTCCCTCTGCAGTACAATTTTATTTCTTGGGCGCTAATTTTACTTTGAAGATCGGCAGTTAATGTTCAGTTTTGACAGTTTGTATAGAAATACGTCATTCATTAATACATGCATGTTTTATTTTGAACATGTTGCCAATTGCTTTGTCTTGTTGAGGCTACCACTACTACCACTATAATTCCGGCTAACCCTTCTGGTCCTGAACTCCAGCAGAACGTAACCGAGTAATATAATTTCTTCACAGTTGCTACTGTTTCGTCGTTGTGGTCTTTGCTTTGACTATATGTCTCTTGTAAGGGCTGCCATACTTGCTGTTTAAAACTTAAATGTCACAAATCTAGCTTTTAAAATTTGGTTCGTGTCAGAAAATTGTCTTGGTCTATTTGACCATTTCTTCGCGTTAAATAAAATATTTGCACAAACGTAATTTATAGCCAACCATGTTCAAGTCTTGTATTCTAACTGTAGAGATTGCCTGTTAGTTTAGGTATAGTATAGTATTAGGTGTATTGATTATCATCTTCGCACACCGGATATGTCCATATGCGCTCAGGTCTCCGCTTCCAAATTACATCTTTCAAAGTACAGCTGATGGTTCCGGTTCTAAGTTGTTCAATTTTTATTTTTTTTAGAAATTCGTGTTAGGCCTTCTCTGCGGGCAACGTCTATCCCCACTCCCAATTCCGCGCATTCTCGATACTGACTCACGATTATGTATCTCAAAATCATCAAGAGCATTGAGTTTGTTTGCTCAGTCCATAGGCTGATCATCTGTTAGGAGACGAGACTAGCTAATTTGTCGGCTCGTTCGTTTCTGTCCACACCTTGGTGTACGGGGACACGGATGAGAGTGATTTGCCTCATGGCTTTCTTATTCCATGTCAAGTCACTGTTTATGTGAGACATTGCGACAGGAAGAAAAATAATGGCCAAAATGAGTTTCTATCAATGGAAGATTGCACATAAACAGGACTGGAATGGGAAGATTACGAATGGGGAACTTATATATATAGTTAATATTCTTCTCATAACGTGAAGTTGTGATTTTAATTTGCTTTGATGATTATTATGTCCTTTGTCATCTTTTAATAATTATGTTAATCAAATGTTTACTATTTTATTTACGTATTTTTCAATATACTATACCAAAAAATATTGCGTGTTTCATAAAATTTATGACAAAAACTAGATTCTGCTCTTACGTTTACAGGAATAGTGAGGACGATTAATGGTGGCCATTTCTTTGGTGTGTGTCGATTCCAAGCATTGATCAACGTACAAGTGTATCTAGTACATAAACTGTCGCTCCATAGAAGGATCGTCGTGTCGATTGAATGTGTTTAAGACGTGCGGTCCGACTGAATAAGGTTCGATGTTTGAATGGACTAAGTATCTAGTTGAAGTGTCTGGGTAAGGGGAGATCAGAGATTTTCTGTGTGAGCTGAGTTGCCGTACTTGGTAACAAATGCTCTGTAATAGAAGATGCATTAGGAAGCAAATGGAGTTCATTTATTTAATTTCAAACCATACCTAAGTGTTTATGATTGCGTCCATAAAGTTTATTATAGGTATTATTTCGATTATACTTATTTATTTGTTCATCTTTTACCAAGGTAAAAATGTTTCTCTCATGTACGACATAACCTACTCATATTCCAACACACAGTGCAATCGTAGACCTATTTAATTGTAACAAAGTTGGAGATCCAGAAAACGCTGACCATGTTAGTTAAAAATGGAAAATACGCAAAATCTGAACTCTATATACACCTGAACCATAACCGTCTCAAATAAACACATTTCAACTGAATTAATTAGAAGCTCATTCATTACTTTTGTAATTATTGTCGGGATTTCGGTTGATCGCTATTTACATACTTGCAATTGCATGTCAGAAATAGTCAAGGCGACACTTCAAGAATATATATATAGTGACCAAACATAAGCCCAACAAGGCCCTCTCCCCATCTGGTCACATGACAATTCTAGATGACATGTCTTATGGATTTGGTCGTGACTGAGCCTGGTCAATAAAATGATTCCCTCAGAGGTGTAACCAATGCGAGGGGAGAAAGTGTATCGGGGAAGCGGTGTCGTGTTCTCTGTCGAAATTCCGTGACCTATTCATTTCTGTTAAATTTCTGAATATTGTCTCGCGCAGGAGTATAGTTTGTGTTGAGTTTTACTTCACTTTACTTCACTGCAGATTTGAGTCACGCGGGGGGGGGGGGGGGGTGTTGCCGCCTGTTTCTGCCAATTCGTCTGCTTTTTCCATTTCTCATATCAATTCTCCTCCGAAAACGGATCTGTCGAGCAATTGGCGCAAATAAAACGGCGACACAACGCAAGTCCACTCTCTGGACTACATCCTGCTGGAAATCTAGTAGGACCATGGTCTTGCTACAAGATAAATTCAGCAAGAGTTTGAGAATGTACGATGAAGATCTATTTAGTCATAAACGGGATGGGGTGGCTAACCAACCGTCCAACCATCCTTACTCCTCTTTTGTGACATGTTTGACAGGGTCTTAGAAAACTCTGAAATATTGATTGGGAAGACTTCAAGTAATACAAACAAATGAAGACACCAAACAGCAATATGTTTCTACAACAATAAGAAGGAAACAATGGCTTATATCGGACATGTACTGAGAATTCATGAAAACACACTGCCACTAGAAGCGTTAAAATGGGTATCAAATGGAAAAAGATATATTCTTCCCAGAACAGCCATCAAAAAGGGTATGACTATGGGTCTCAACGTAATGCAAGAAAAATACACAGTAGATTCATATCGCTAGAATTGGAGTGCGTTGTTTTTTAATATATGCGCCGTATTCGGCGATGAAGGAACATCATTAGATAGATATAGGATGACAGATACATACATAGAAAGTAGGTAGGTAGGTAGATAACAGAGGGGTGTTATTGTTATTTATCCGTCTTCGGGTATCAGGAATACACGGGCGCGAAGTATGTTCAACCTGTGAGCCATATGAATCGTCAGTGCGCATGCCTTTAGACGCATTGTTGGGGAATACAAGGCAATGTGAGGCTACATGCAGCGCAGTGATTTCTGGATGTGATTTTTTAAAAACCAGGGGAAACACGCTCCTATTGTACGGAATAGAGATATGTCTTCTTCTGTGCTCGTCCCCACAATGCGGTAAATTACAAGGATACAGTCTGTAAAACGTTGTGCCATAGTTTACAGCTTAGCTGTGATATCTGCTCCTTTCGGTCGGACGCAGCCGACTTCAGTATGGCTTCTGGGTCATTTTGGCAATATTTTGTATGGACAGTCGGCTCCAACCCAAAACCTCACTAGCTGCCTCAAATAACATGCATGGAAGGTATAAGATTATTGTTACTCTTTGTTCCCCTCCCGGGCCCAACAACACGCGGACGTAAAGATCTTGAAATTTCAAACTCCCAGCTGATTGAAACAAACAAATGCAGTCTCTTAGTATGCAGACTCTTGGAAATATGGAATACTGATAATGAAAAGGTACATGTAAGTATTGCATTATTTGTTTCCTTACAAGTATATCGCCAAAATGTGTGATACCCATCTTGGGAAGTACGCATGCGTCGACTGTCAACAGTGTCCTCCCATTGATAAAATGAGACTGGAAATGTTTCTGAAACGAAATAACAATATATGTCTCATTTTGTGTGTGTATGTTTAGGTTAAATGGCATGAGACCATGAACCGCTGGATCGTCAGTCATTTGTGTATTTCTACCGAGAAATGTGACAGTATTTATAAGATATCAGTTCATAATTAATTAGGAATTCAATCGCCTTTTAATTATTGTCGAGGTTTTAGTTGGTCACTATTTATATACTTGGAGTCGCCTTGGCTATTTTTGGCATGCGATTCCAAGTATATAAATAGTGACCAACTAAAACACGATAATAATCACAAACGTAACGAATGAAGTCTTTAATTCATTCTGTACATAGGTCTTTGCTGCTGAGGGTCTCGTGTTCTACATACAGGTGGATTTGGTTGCTCAAATAGGCCTATGTAATAGTTATACCCTGATATAACCGCGATATCCTGGTGTTGATAGTTCAAAGAGACTTACTGCGCCAGAACCAGACTTCAGTTCACCTACATCCCGACATACAATTACAGACTTTGACATTGACAATCATAATACGGTAACATAGTCAATATCAGCACTGTAAATGGAACTTGGTCAAAATGTTTTAAGAACGTTACGGACAGATAGTCGATCCAATCGCATGCGTCCGTAAAAACATGAACATAGAAGAAGATTGACTATTGAAAAACATAAAAACGAAAGAATTTTGAACCTACCAAAAGTAACAATGTGTTTGATGAGTCATCATTGATGGAAAGGTTCTAGGTAAGAGTAAAATAGATTACCCTACATGTCGATATACATAGTTTAGTGATGATCTTATGAACATGATTGTGGAGGAACCAGGACAACCTGCACATAACTTGGAGGCTTACATATTTGTTGTTCGTCCATCACATGATGATGCTGACTATTTGTTACATCCACTTCTGAAAATTCTGTTAGAGTTATGTCCTTGATTATGAGTTCGTAAATGGCTAATAAGCCATATTCGAGCTGCAAATATCCTTGGACAGTTCAAGCATGGAATAACCACTGTAGAAGGATTTTGTTCTATCCGTGACTTTCTAGCTACTCTCCGCTGTTGTAGAAGGATTTTGTTCTATCCGTGACTTTCTAGCTACTCTCCGGTGTTTTAGAAAGATTTTGTTCTATCCGAGACTTTCTAGCTACTCTCCGCTGTTGTAGAAGGATTTTGTTCTATCCGTGACTTTCTAGCTACTCTCCGCTGTTTTAGAAGGATTTTGTTCTATCCGTGACTTTCTAGCTACTCTCCGCTGTTTTAGAAGGATTTTGTTCTATCCGTGACTTTCTAGCTACTCTCCGTAGCTGCTGTTGAGCTGCAGCATTTCTGGTCTTTTCACAAGATGATGCGCCCTTTTTACCTGTAGAGTGTCATGTAAATCTATTTTGTGCAAGTTCTTCCCATTGTATATTTCAAAAGGCTTTCAATGAGATCTTTAATGAGTACGTGTAGAGGCTTCTTTTGGCCACATTGAGATCGTGTACCCTTTTCTGGCTAACCATAGAGAATTATCTTTGGCAGACGATGGTCTGGCATACGTACCAAATGACCTGCCCAGCGAATCTGTGTCTGCATCAAGATAGTATAAATGCTAGGGATACCAGATCTACCAAGGACAGTGGTATCTGGAATCTTGTCTTGCCATCCCATGTTCATAACTTTTCTGAAACAAGTTGTGTGAAAGTGATTGGGTTTCCTCACATGACGCCTATACAAATCCATGTTACACTAGCGTATAACAGCACTGGAGGTACCACTGCTCTGTAAACTTTCAGCTTAGTTTGTAAGTTGATGCAATTTCTAGCTTGGCTTACATATATAAGAGGCTTATATATATATATATAATGTATATTTTCTATGAAAATAGGCGAGTATAAAGCTGTTTTCGAATCATTACCTAATGATTTGTTACCATATCTGAGAGTAACAGGAAGATATTTGCCCTCCATATTTGATGTTTAACATATAGCCCTATTCGAGACAGAAAGAGCTTTGTTTTTTGCAGCAGTTCTCAGGATTGTAATCATTTCATGAGCTCCTGATGACCTGCCATATCAAATCTGAGTACTGTATGTCCCACATCTGTAATTGTGACTTGGGCAACCGTCATTCATGCATCTTCCATCTTGTCCAGTGCTTTGTCGTTTGTCAGGTAAAGCAATACATTAAAAAAATATATATAGCATCGACTAAGACTGGTCACATCAATTATGTGTCCATGTGGGCAGGCAGCACAGACCACTGAACATATCCTGCAATACATTAAATCAGTTAAGGGAAGAACACTGGACGTATATCCACAGAAAGCTGTATGGGAGCACCGCTGAGCTTTAAAATACAGCAGTAATTATTAATAAAAACCAGACTTGCTGTGTGGAAATGTCAAACTGCGAGCGAGAAGAAGAAAAGAAACGTTAAAAAACAAAATAACACTGTGTGTGTACCTTGTATTTGCCATAACCAATGCTCTCAATCCAATTAGCAACCTCGTCCACAGTCCAAAAGAAACAGGCTGGAATACCAAAAGGGTCATCGTGCCTTAGGACTTCACGTCGTATGACGCTGTCAGTCATTCTAATCCAATAGTAATATAAGTATGGATGTCTTCGGGCAGGTTATTTCATAAACTGAAGCTGATCTTATAGACTTCACGTCTGTGATCTTCACGAAGTTGATCTCCTAGACTTCACGAAGTTGATCTTATAGACTGTCTAAACGCCAAGAACATAAGCGTGCCCGCATTAGCAGCAGAGATTATAAAGATGTTCTGTAGTTGGGATTGGCAATATACGTTTCAAGAAATGGTTGTCTACATGGGAAGTTCTTGTACTAGAATAAAGACTCTTAACGACGCATGTCAAGCGGAAGTGATGTCATTGGAACCAAGAAGACATGAAATTAAATGCGAACAGAAATGTGTCATACTATTACACAACGAAATATAAATTTGAACAGAAAAATATAATGTTCTAAAAATTGTTTACAAATGTATTATTTGTAAATATTGATGATAAATAATGTACTGAAGTAATAATGCTACTGAACATTCTAACTATCAAATATAAGACAAATCATCATCGGGTGCCATGACGGTTGGCGTGGGTGATCATGTCTCTCCACAGTTCTCTATCTCCAGTATTATGTATCAAGATCGTTGTTGTTTCCCTGCCGTGTCAGGTTGTCAAACTGTCTAGTATTTTCGCACGCTGTCTACCTCTTAAAAATTACTGCATCTGTTGTCTTCAATCTTTCCTGTTGTGATTATGTTTTCCGAATCTCCTTGTCTCATAACGTGGCTTAAAAAAAGAAGAATTCATATTTTATTGATTAAGATCTTTTCACATTTGACTCTTTCAACACCTCCACATTAGTTGTTGCTTTTTTATGTTTGTGTTGTTGTTGTCTGTCCATGATATTCTCAGAATTTTTCTGTAGAACCTCTTCTCTATTGCCTCTAATTTTCCACTTTCCTGTTTTCTTATTGTCCAAGACTCGCATCGATACGTTAGTATAGGAGTTATGCAGCACTGCAGAACTCTCTTTCTCACCTCTAATGACAAGGTCATATTGCACAATATATTTTTCATTTTTCTGAATGTTGTTTTTGCCTGTCCTATTCTGCATCTTATTTCTGTTGAACTTCTTTCATCTGCTGTAATTGTTGTACCTAAATATTTGAATTGGTGAACCTGTTTTAATACTATATCATTCACATTGATCTTGCAAGGTGTGGTATTTTGTTTCTTTGAAATAACCATTACTTCTGTTTTCTTGATATTTAGGAAGAGTCATTTCTCTTTACTTTCTGTGACTACTACATTAATTAAACCTTGAAGGTCTTCCTCACTTTTTGCAATCAGAACAGTGTCATCCGCATATCTCAAATTATTTATGTTATGTCATCCCACTGATATTTCTGGGATATCAACTATTGCACGCAATATGTTTTCACTGTATAAAGAGAACAGGTCTGGTGAAAGTACACATCCCTATCTAACTCTTTGTTTTATTTGTTGAAGAGGGTCAAATCGATTTCTTACTCTTATTGCTGCTGTTTGTTGCCAGTACATGTTCTTGATGTTTCTTAAATCCTTACTATCGAGTAAATAACAATATACAAATGAATAAGGGTTATTTCCATGTTGTGGTCCAAAAGGGACCTTTTTCCAGAAACGAATACAAACAGAAAACAGAAACACAAACTTATTTAATTGTATTTACAGAGATGTTCCCACCAAACTTCTCAGTACATGGAAATGAAATATATATTGATAAGAAGCATTTAAAATGAAGGCATTATTGCTATGGTGTTAGTTAGTTAGTAAATCAGTTCAATCAACCAAGTGTCATGCCGAGTTGCGTAGGCAATCACGCTTCTCCACAACTCGCTGTCTCTTGTGCTGTTAATAAGTTTAGCTGGTGACTTCTTTTTGTACCAAAGTGACAATCCATCTAGAAATTTCGTTTTCCTCTTTGTCTTCCTCTGTCTCTTCTCCTCTTGATGTTTCCGGTGATTACTAAATGTTCAAGTTTTGATTTTCTCATCAAATGTCCTAAAAATCTTGACTTTATGTTTCTAATTTTCGCTATAATTTGTCGTTTTACTCCAGCATCTCTGAATACAAATTAGTTTTAATAATAAGTACCAAAAGTTGTACTTCCTGTACCTGTCCTTCCGGCATCTCACTTCCATATTTCGGTTTGACACGTTTGTTTGTTGCGATCATTTCTATTCGTCGTCTTTTGATGTTTTGTGCATAATTGATAACGGCCTTTTGATGGAAATATTGAATATGTTTTGTGTAGTGTAATTTGTATGTTTTCTTGTTTGAATATTATAGTTTTAGTGATAGTCCGTCGTGTCTAAGTGGGACGTTCTAGAAATATGTGTTTTACGTAAGTAGAATTTTAACAAGAGGACTAAGGAGCACACCTATAACTTCAATGGAAGCAACAGCAGGATTACAAAATCTAACAGACCGCAGGGATGAGAAAATCACAATAATGACCAAAAAAAATCAGATGTCTGTTAATCACCCTATGCATGAGAAAACAAACGAACTAATACAAAATACCGACCGAAAATACCAAGCTTCAATCACCTATAAAAAAAAACACTTATGAAATCCAATAAATAAGTAACCAGCAACAATTCAGATGAATGTGAACAGCTAGCCAGAAGCATATTACAACATCGCAAACACCTCACCCATATATACTTCAAAAACTTACAATCCCTGGGATTTAGAGCAAAACTATGGAAACTCCTACTGCCCTCAAGGCAAAAACAGTTGATCACAGACACCTAATACCCAAGTTCACAGTGGATTCACGTCTTCACAGATGGATCATCAGAGGGTGCAGTAAAGAAAGGAGAAGTTGGGATACTAATACTCAATCCAAACACGCCAAAAATATAACTCTCAATCGCTACTGACAAATTATCAACGAACTACAGGGCAGAGCTACAAGCAATTTTTGTCCTTCTATTTGTCTCTTCTGCTGTTATATTTCCGAATGTTTTTAATACACTATCTATCCACCTATCATGAGGGCGATTCTTTCATTTGGAACTTTAAGAATCTAGAGAAACAGAGACTCAAATGAGCTAATATAGTCTTCTTGTGTAACTGCATGTCAGTACTCCAGACCATCCAAAATGAACTTAAAGATCTCCTAGCAAAAACAACTGTAGAACATTTTAATCAACTGTCTGCTAACAATAAAGTTGTGCTTCAACGGATGCCTGCACAATGTGGAATTGCAGGAAATGAAGCAGTTGACATTCTGGCAAAAGCAGGTGCAAAAAAAAGAAACAATTCCACGACAGAATAACTGACTGAAGAAAAACTCTCATCAAAAGAAAATACATAAATGGAGTCAGAGAACAGGCAGCAACTTTCCACAGGACGTAATTCTAATGCGAAGCAGGTCATAGAAAACCACAATTTTTAAACTCCGAACAGGACACTGCTGACTACAAGCACGTCCACAAAATGAAGGCTGTCCAAACTGACCGATGCCCATGTCAAAAGGGTCTCCAGACTCCAGAAAACATTTTGCAGACTCTTCGAAGAATGGGAACTAAAATATGGCCCCAGGAGACAGATCTGAAGGTAAAGCTGTGGAGCAAACGTGAGGACCTCCTGCTGACGACTGAATTTATAAAGGCGGCCCACTTCCCTGTATAGACTAATGAGCATAGGAAACTGATTGCAGAAGAAGAATATTAAAAATGTTGAAACTATATTATTTGAAAAAGCGCTAACTCAAGCGAAATGCAATAAAATGGCAACCATGCTTTGTGGTTTCCCCAATTTAAAAATATTATCCCATTTACCTTCCAGTCTCACTTTAGTTTGACAATGTAAATCGTGACGTCATATCTTTCATTCTTCTTCTTTCTGTCCTCATGTACCTTTCGGTGTTGAGAGGAGAGTGAGTGTACGGCTTTTTTTTGTCCTTCTAATTGTCTCTTCTGCTGTTATATTTCCGATTAATACACTATCTATCCACCTATCATGAGGGCAATTCTTTCATTTGGAAATTAAATTAACCAACACTCAATTTTGTCTATCCTCAGATGGAAGCTGGTTGATAGCATCAACACTTGCCGTTAATTTAACATAATTTAACTAATAGTTAACTTAACATTTCCCACACGTAATTATACATTCAGTGCACATGATAGTAAAAAGGTATTTTGAAAATAATATGTAGGCAGGCCAATATTACAACTGTTATTTTACGAACAAAGAAAACATGTTCATTCTATAAAAAGGCAGTAGGCCGACGTAGTAGAAGCGGACACGTAGAAAAGAAAAAACATCTCAACCTCACACAGATACCTTCTATTGTTGTCAATTCTGTAAAAGAACATTTTGTGCGCGCATTGGACTTGCTAGTCATTTAAAAACGCACTATTAACTTTATTATTTTATTATTTATTGTTATTATTATTATGGTTGAGTTTTTGGTCATCGTCGATCACGACGGACGAACATCATCAGGCTAAAGCAATTATTAAAAAACAATTTTAAATTGTATTTAAGTCTTTATATTAGTTAATAATACAATTTCAGTACAATGAATGTACAAGTATTATGTTTTAATGGTTTATTTAATAAAAATTGCTGCATAACTTAGAAATTGATTTCAAAACGAAAGTAGAAAACTTGTCAGCTGGCATTTCCCAGGGTTCGTACATGGAAGTGACGTCACACAGCAAAACATTTAGGTACCGTCAAGGATTATTTCTTTCTGCTGAGCTCACTTTACATTTTATTCATGGCCAGTTGGTTTTTAGTTGACCTCAATTATAAAACTTAGCGTTTCTAAGCAATACTGGCATCGTCGTCCGATTCAGAAGACGGTGGTGTCTCGCCCCCACCACCCAAAAAACTGCGGTTTTCAGTTACGAATATGCAGGCTAATGGCTGTTCACAACTCAACGGGACATCAGGGCCTGACGAATTTAACTCGCATACAATAAGAAATTCCGCGTCAACATCAAATGGAGAAATAACCTCAAATGGCACACTTGTTGGCCAGAATAGCAAAAGTCTATCAAGGACAGACCAAGACATTGTCAGACTAATTGGGCAGCATCTGCGAGGCTTAGGATTCAAGTAAGTTATTGACTTGTTGATGATGTTAGTTCGGGTTCCTTATTTTCACGTCTGAAGTTTACAAATAAATAATATTCTGAAATTCATTTTCTTAGCTCTTGCATGGCCCCCCTGTTGTCTATTTCTACTTTACAGACTTGTAGTTGCAAGGCGATTCGGTGCCGCTAGAAAGGACCTGGTTCAATTCCCGTTAGTCTCAAGAATTTTTAGTCTATCCCTGCACATTTATGATGTTAAAACTCTCTAATCTACACACTATATCACGAAGCAACATTGTTATATATTGCATTATTCTTATAGACATTGGCCTATCTTTATCTACATTAAAACATAATGTATTTTATATATGCATATATATTTTAAATGTTATTAATTATTACTAGTAGCCTACCATGTCCAACAGTCCATACATAATTAAAATTGTTTGTACATTGTAACAGGCAACAGTTGTTTTCATTTAAGAATTAACATCATTTGTCTTTCACATAGGTATACATATTATAATATTAACTATGGCCATGTTAAACAGGAAATAGAACGAGGCAGACCAAGACTACGGACACATGATATCGAAGACCTCCTGAACATGACACTGGAAGAATCTTGACAGCTTGCACAGAACAGAGAGGTTTACTGAGTGGCAGTGAGGACAATGTTCTGTAAAGGACACTTCACATAGAGAGAAACAGTCTATAATAGATAGATGATGATGTACCACTCTGAGTAGAAGGCTCCTTTAATAGGTATTGCACAAAGCTGAAGCCTCCTGGGTATGAAAGAAAGCTCAGAGAAACCTCCCTACTGCACATAGGAAGTAAGAGCTAATTGCTTGCAATTCCTGGAATTCACAAAGAAGAAGAAGACAGATGATGATGTCATCTGCTGATGTTATTCAAGTCATTGTATTGTGTACCTACTGACTTTCTGCTGATGTTATTCAAGTCATTGTATTGTGTACCTACTGACTTTCTCCCTAGTCGACTTCTAATCTAGCATATGTCTGATAATCAGTATCCCTGTAAGGTCTTCATCATCATCAAGTGCTGTCTCTACAACAAAAGTTGGCTGCAACAGACCTCTAACATCGCCCGTCTCTTGTCTTGGTGGTGCACTTAGGTCTTAAAACAAATTGATTATTGGATATTTCCTTTATATCTTTCCCTGCATTTTGCAATCTGAAATATGGCAATGACACATGTATTCACATTGCAGTCCAGCTAGTGTACATATTTAGTATAGCTGAAGTTGGGTGTGTCTGGCCATTGGAACAAATAAAACAGTGACATAACACATTTCCCTTCTTTGGACAACATTTTCTTGGAAACCTAGTAGGACCATCCTTCTGCAAGAAAGATATGATAAACCAGTGCTAGCAACTGCATACCTGTCAACTTGTACAAATATTTTGTACAAAATATACTCTGGTTTTATTAAATAAACTCATTTGAAGCCATACAAAAAGTCAGCATCCAAAAAAAGGGTAGTAGTACTACAGTAGATATGCCACTGTGGCATACCAGGAAATTAAAGGGCACATATACTAACAAAAGTTGGAGCAACACAAGAACAAAATAATCAAGACATCACCTACCAGGAAAAGAGTACCCTCATCATAGCTATTAGGAAAGTCGACCATCCAAAATACAACTACCACTATTTTGACAGTGCTGAGCAAGTTATCATCTGCATCAGGACAGGACACAACAGAATAAACAGCCACTTAAAATAGACCAAGACTGGTTCAATCACCTCTGTATCCATAGTTAGTTAGTTAGTTAGTCGTCGGATCATCATCACTGCAAACTGGACACATCCATAGTTGCTCCGATCTCTCCTTGAGTGTATCCGCCATCACACTTCTGCTGACCTTACCGGTCCTATGCTTGTTGACCATCATTCTTCTGTGCCCTCCAAAATGTTCACCTCTAGCAACACCGCATTTCAATCCCTGATCTTTAATCCTAGCCTTTGAAAAGGAATCATCATCCACATTACTCTCTCTCTCGCGTGTTATATATCTTAAGGAGTTCAAAACTTCAGCGCGATCCATTGCCCCATCACCCTGTGCCACAATCGCGCACGATGCCAGTTGATCCACTCTTTCATTGCCTCGAATGCCCACATGTCCCGGCACGAAAATAAATGTAACAACTTTCAAGCTCGCCTTTCTCAAGGCCTCAATCCACTGTCCGCGAACGAGACCCACTTGTACCTTCTTAATCATACTCATAGAGTCACTCAAGATGCAGACCTGCGCTACCTTCTGTGTGCGTAGCCACTCAAATGCCTTGGTCACCGCCATAGTCTCCATGGTCATACTACTCGTAGTGACTGCAAAGGCACCATTTTCCTCCTTGATCGTTTTACCTGCGCACTGAGCTGTAAAGGCCCAAGCACTGCGAACATGCCTAATTACAGATCCATCAGTGTATATAATCGCATCCCCCTCTTTGGTATTCTCACTGATTAAAGCCTGCACTTCTTTCTCCACAGCTGTGGGACACCATTCTCTGCATTCCCTACTAAGTGATATTACTACTCTCAAACAAGTTTTGAAATCTGTGGGTAGACCTATCCATTCCGCACCTGCTGCCACATCCTGTAATCTGCACACGCTTTGTATGACATCCTCAGCTCGTCCCATCCACGACCTTCCTCTCTTGAGTCTGCTGCCTTTAACTTTCTGTATTTTGGAATGCAACGGGTGTTCCTTATCTGTATGTATTTGAAGGTACGCCCGTGCACGGCAATACTGTAATCTATGCTCAGCTGTTGGGCAGTCAAGTAGGTATCACATAGCTCTTGTCGATGTGTCTCTTGTGCATCCCAGAATGATACGCATTGCTGCATTCTGGACTCTATCCAGTCTTTCGATCTGAGTTTGGCTAAGAGTCAGAATTGTCAGTGCATATTCCACCACAGCCACAACCAAACCCTGGTACAAAAGAAATAACAATCTCTGCTCACACTGCGCAGCAGCAATAACCTTCATTGCTGCTAAGCCTTTGCCTGCCCTTATGATATCCATATTCTGTATCCATGTGGGCAGGCAGCAAAGACCACAGAACATATGCTGCAATACTGAATTACACTAAACCAGTTGAGGGAGGAGTATTGTCCTACAGAGACAAGACATCTACAGAAAGCTGTATGGGAGCCGCCAGGAGCTTTCAAATACAGCAGCCGTTACCAAGAAAATTGGACTTGCTGTGTAGACATGTTAAGTCGCGAAGAAGAAGAAGAAGATTGTATAAATTACCATTGACCTATAGTACATTCTCTTTATACAGATTATGGAGATTATTTTGTGCTGAAAATATGAAATCATGCTTCTAGAAGTTGACAGATAATATTATTGAGCTAATCTTAGTCTTCATAACTAGCAGATTTATATTTACGTATATTGATTATCGTTGTCACACCGGACATATTAATAGGTGCTGAGTTATTAAATCCTCTTATATATATATATATATATATATATATATATATATATATATGAAACTAGCATGAATCTGTATAAAAATTTGCTTGTTGTCAATGTGAGTATAAAATTCTGCTCTTGGCTACCACCACATAGCTTGAGAATTGTTATATATAGTCGCTATAAATAAATGACAGAAAAATGTTATGTCAACAGAGCTTGACCAACATATACTATGGAAAACCGTGTACACACATTTTCAAGACTGGGTATTATTTTAGTAACATCATCAAAATATAAAACTGTGACTCACAGTAAGGAAAGTGTAACTTGTAATTGTTTTCTTCTTTGTATGTAGCAATTCTTTCAAGTTCTTCTAAAGGTAATTATCTTTGAGGCCTTTCCACATGCAGAAGGTCTGAAGGTTTTACTATTGTCCTGTCATGTCTGTTTTCTTACTGATTCTATGTGTATGCTTCAAAATATTCAGTTTGGCTATCTACATAGAAGAATCAGCCATCAGTGGCTGGAGGTGATGATGAAATATGTGCTGAAGAGAATCACCTTCAGTTTTGTACCTGGACATATGGATGTTAGGGAAATAAAAGAGCAGTCAGACTTGCCAGCACGACCACAGTAACTTAGTGTATTGTTCAATGGACTGTGCTGATGTTTTGAATGCAATGAAGGAGTTGGAAGATGGTATATATCTTTTCTCCTGTGTCCTTGGCTAGAATACAGGACCTGTTAGTGAAGCGTAGTGTTGCAAGAAACCAGTGGCATATGGTGAATCACAACGAGTTATCTACCAACACAGAGCCGGAACAGTCAGTTACCACATGCTGAATGACATAGTTGGTAGCTATTGACTACACAGTTGCTAGCTGTTGACCACTAGCGACTACACAGTTGCTAGCTGTTGACCACTAGTAACCATATAGTTGGTAGCTGTTGACCACTAGCGACCACACAGTAAATATACCTGCATGGCTTCAATGAGGTCAATGTTTTTCATGTAAAGTTATATTAATTGCATTTCGCCTTAGAACAGGCCACTGCAGACTGTTGGGTCACCTTTACCGATTGAGGATCTCATACACAGATGAATGTCCATGTGGATCCGGAACCCAGATTCCAGAACACATACTTCAGGACAGCCCAACGTACAAAGAGCAGAGACAGCAGACATGGCCAGAGGATACAGACTTGAGGCAAAAGCTATGGGGCAGCCGCTCTGACCTGGAGAAGACAGTGGACTTCATCTTGACGACAGGCCTGACAATATAGCATGACCACAGATGCTGAATGCAGAAGAATATTAATTGCTTGTGAAGTATATCGAGAAATATTTTTCTTAGCATGGGGAAATAAGACATCCAGACTATAAGGACCATAGCATATTTAAAATTTACTAAACGACAGCGGAATAAGAAGAAATAAGAAACAGAATAGGACAGGCAAAAACAACATTCAGAAAAATGAAAAATATAATGTGTAATACAACCTTGTCATTAGAGGTGAGAAAGAGAGTTCTGCAGTGCTTTATAACCCCTATTCTAACATATGGGTGCGAGTCTTGGACAATAAACAAACTGGAAAGTGGAAAATTAGAGGCAGCAGAGATGTGGTTCTACAGAAGAATGCTGAGAATACCATGGACTGCCAGAAAATCTAATGTAGAGGTGTTGAAAGAGTCAAATGCGAAACAGACCTTAATCAACAATATAAGAAAAAGGCAATCTTCTTTTTTTTGGCCACTTTATGAGACAGGGAGGCTTGGAGAACACAGTCACGTCACAACAGGCAAAATTGAAGGCAACAGAGACAGAGGGCAACAACGTGAGAAAATATTAGACAGTTTGACAACCTGGCATGACGGAAACAACAACGACCTTAATACTGTGGACAGAGAGCTGTGGAGAGCCATGACCGCCTATGCCAGCCGGCATGGCACCTGATGATGATGATGATGAGACAACAGCAAGTCAAAATCTTCAGTCTGACATGGTCAAATCTGTTCAATAAAGTCGAAATTTGAAAGTCTGGCATGGAAAAAATTAATGTCAAATATCTTTGTTCAACAGGAAAATGGCTGCTCTTGTTGTTTTGATCCCCAGAAATTATGAGGAACAAGCTCTTACTTCCTATGTGCAATGGAGTGGTTTCTCTAGAGCGTTATTCCATGCCCAAAAGACTAATTCTTAGCAGTGCTAAATGCTTTGAGAAGAAACCTCCTACTGAGAAGGGGATAAATTCTAGGGGCTCTCTGGTAATGTGCAGAGATTGAAGTCATGAGATTCTGTTGTCCTGCAAAGCATCCTTTCCTATTAGAGATGTCCATAGCAACCCAGCTCTGGACCATGGTCATTGGCCATCTGAGGGGCCTCTCAAATTATGCAGTGCTAACTTTTTGCCAGATTTTGGGCTTCTCCGAGAAAATAATCATGTCCTGCACAGAATTTCTTTTCACCGCACACAATCTATAACCATAGTCAGGGCACCATGTACATGTAGGCAGCTAGAACCATGTTCAGGGTTGGTGCTCATCTGGTTCCCTTTAACATGATGTGTAATTCTGGGTTTTCTGAATCTTGTACCACAAAGGGAATTGTAATTGTATAGATGAAATGCTGTGGGGCTTCCACAAGAGAAATACCTCACTATATTGGCATGTCATCTACTGAGAGCTGACTGTTGTATAACTGTATTTCTTATAGGTCAATAGACCTTCAGACCTAGCACATGTAGCTTGTAAATGGTTTATATGAAACAGATATTGTCTATGGTGGGTTTCTAGTACAGTCAAATCTTATTATAACAACTTGGTCCGGGCTGACGAAGTACCGGTATGTATATAATAGAAGACATTCACTATATACAGTACAAAAAAATAAATATAATTAGGGATTTTGAAAAGTGTTGTTAAATAGGAAAGTTTGTTATAAAAGGATGTGCTATAGAGGGATTCTACTAAAACATTCTCGCACAAGCTCTTCAGAGATGCTAGTAGTCTCGCTGACTGCAACCTTTTCTTGATTATATCAAATTGGGGGGTATACATTTAAGTGTGTGCAATATGCAGGTCTCTTTTACTTCAAACTGTCTGAATCTAATTGTAACAATTTCTATTACAGTCAAACGGCAGAACAATTAATTGCCGAGTCAGGATGTGCTTTAGAACATCCAACAGCTGCCAGATTCAGAGTCCATATTATGGATGGTGAATGGGATAAGGTAAGGATTTTCATTCAAAGACTATGTTTGGGATAATAATATATTAGTTAAACCACCAAAATTGGACGTGTCATGCCTTTGTTGCAAATAAAATGACAACATAATGCATTTCAGTTCTCTATACTAGATCCCGCTGAAAATCTAGTGTGGACATTAGTGTGGCTTCAAGAGAGATCAGTCGCCTGTGTGTTGCCAGACTCAAAAGGAGAGCAAAGAATAGCAACAGTCTACTGTCCATGCATGTCATCAGAAGTGACCAAGGAGGTTATTGTGTGGAGATGGCTGGTCCATCCCATATATATCAAATTGAACGAGAAGCAGATGTCAGATGTATCAGGCCGAAAAGTGCAGATGTCACAGCAAAGCTGTAAAGTGTGACACAACGCTTTCTGTTCTTCAGACTACATTCTTCTAATTTTCAGGATTTTGAAAAAAAACACAGAAGAAGTAGAGAGATCAGTGGGAGTTTGTGAGCAAGTGAAAAGAAAATAATTGATGCATATTTTCTATAGGACATACATAGGTGTCACCTAGTACGGATTTTCCATATTGATATGGATTTACAGCAATGTGTATCCGACACGTACACATTAACAAGCAACACAAATTTTTTCAATAAATATTTTAAAATAAATATAGAATACAGACTTTTTTCATAATTATTCTATATATTATAATGAATAATTTTAATAATTTTGTTGCTTATACTGCAGTTTTTCGAAAAATGCGCGTATACATTTTACAAAATACAAATTTATGAAAAAAATAAGTTGACACCACTGGACATAGCTTTCCAACTATTTTTGAATTTTTTAGGCACAATTAATTCATCCAATCATATCACCAGTGCAATTTACATGTACAACTTTCGTGATATGAGCATGTTGAAGGTAGTTTTGTTTGCTAGGTAGTTGCACAAATCACTCTTCCAACAAGCCAACAAGGTGATAGGGAATAGATAAACATGATTCAGAGAACATGGTATGGAGATTAAGTAAGGTAGGGATCTTGATTCAGAGAACATGGTATGGAGATTAAGTAAGATAGGGATCTTGATTCAGAGAACATGGTATGGAGATTAAGTAAGGTAGGGATCTTGATTCAGAGAACATGGTATGGAGATTAAGTAAGATAGGGATCTTGATTCAGAGAACATGGTATGGAGATTAAGTAAGGTAGGGATCTTGATTCAGAGAACATGGTATGGAGATTAAGTAAGGTAGGGATCTTGATTCAGAGAACATGGTATGGAGATTAAGTAAGGTAGGGATCTTGATTCAGAGAACATGGTATGGAGATTAAGTAAGGTAGGGATCTTGATTCAGAGAACATGGTATGGAGATTAAGTAAGGTAGGGATCTTGATTCAGAGAACATGGTATGGAGATTAAGTAAGGTAGGGATCTTGATTCAGAGAACATGGTATGGAGATTAAGTAAGGTAGGGATCTTGATTCAGAGAACATGGTATGGAGATTAAGTAAGGTAGGGATCTTGATTCAGAGAACACGGTATGGAGATTAAGTAAGGTAGGGATCTTGATTCAGAGAACACGGTATGGAGATTAAGTAAGGTAGGGATCTTGATTCAGAGAACATGGTATGGAGATTAAGTAAGGTAGGGATCTTGATTCAGAGAACATGGTATGGAGATTAAGTAAGGTAGGGATCTTGATTCAGAGAACATGGTATGGAGATTAAGTAAGGTAGGGATCTTGATTCAGAGAACATGCTATGGATAATGTGGAAGTTAGATGTATATATAAAAGAAAAAACACACCGAGCAACAGGATACCTACCCTTAGGACTCAATCATTCCAAGTTAATATATTGAACGGTTCTTGAACATGTCAGGTCTGGTTACACTAGTCAACATTGAAATCATTACTGGCTTAAAAGACCGTAATATGTAGTATCTTGGTGTGTTAAAAAATAAATATAACCATAAAAAAATTGTTTGGGCTCTCTTTTTGAAGATATTCCATGTAGTTCTTCTTCTTCAGCGTTCATTCTCAAACTCCTGCTGGATCTCTGTTGCAGGACCATGATCCATTCTAGATTTCCAGCAGGATATAGTCCAGAGAATGGAAATGCGTTGTGTCGCCATTTTATTTGCGCCAATGGACAGACACATCCGTCTTCTGCGGCCATGTAGTTCAATTCCTATGTTTCATCGTATACATTTATCCAGTATGACTGCAATAAAATCGTTAATAAGCCTAGACTAATGTAATATATATTGCATAATACGACCATGAACGCATCATCCGGAGTTGGTTACATCATTTTCACACATATGAAGCTCTCTGCAATGATGAAGCTGGTTTTGGGAAATATAGACAGAATGGGAGACTGGTATTCCTGTTGCTGACCACTTCCATGGTATGGGCATCGGGGTGTACATGATATTCATGTGATGACCATTAAGTCGTGCTTCTCAGGTGAGCAGACCTGACACTCGCTTAAGAACTATTACATGTATCAATTTGGCACGATTGAGCCTTTTGGGATCAAAGCCTATCAGTCCTATTGTTTGATACCCTGTTGTTCTGTCATTTTTCTGTTTGTTTTGTTTCATCGGTATTTGGGTTTGTTTGTTCTATATTTAGTTCATGTTGTTTTATCTCTGACCTTCTAGTTTTTACTATTCCAGGTTGTATCTATATTTAACTCTGCCACATTAACATCAATAGTACCATTTTTACTCGTTGTATTATGTTGTGAGTGTTTTCTTGATAAAGGCCTTTTGGTTGAAACATTGATTTGTGTGTGTTCTTATGTGTTACCAGTGATTAGCAAAACTTCATTACCCTGTTCCTAGTTATGCCTGGTGGATTTCAGTTTTGCTGCAGTGAGTACATATTGTTGGTATTTTGTCAACAGACAGATGATGATACACATGACCTGGAAGCGCTGGTGAAAGGGGGACAGCAAGATATAACTGTAAGCACAGCTTTTGTTTCCGTTAAATATTTTGTTTAATATTTAAGAAATGTATTTGTATATAGAAGAAATGAAGAAATTAGGAAAAGAGTTGGCATAATATCATGTATCGAACATATTGAGAGACAGCAAGTAAAATGGTTCAGTCACCTTATGAGAATGAAGTCAAACCAAATACCAATAAGAGCATATAACACAAGAATATCCGGGCGTAAAGCCAAAGGTAGACCAAGAAAACAGTGGATAGAAAACATCAAGATAGCCTTGAACAAACATGGATTAATGCAACCTCAGCGACACATCTGGCCTTGGAACGACAGCTTAAGCTCCCATCCCTATGATTAACGGCAACTGTGAATGCGATCAACAATCATTCACCTGGGGATAGACAATAGATTTGTATATAATAATTTTAATAATAGTAATAATTTTCAAGTCTTCTTGATATGTTTCTTTGTTTTAATCCCTTCTTTGTAATTCTTTGTTTTAATCCCTTGTACTTCTTGTAATTCTTTGTTTTAATCCCTTGTACTTCTTGTAATTCTTTGTTTTAATCCCTTGTACTTCTTGTAATTCTTTGTTTTAATCCCAGGATATGTTTCTTTGTTTTAATCCCTTGATATGTTTCTTTGTTTTAATCCCTTGTTATAATTTTCAGAAAATGAAGTTTCTGTTGTTAGAGCAGAAATATTTGGAACTCCTTGAGGATGGACTGCCACTTAAAGCATTAGACTGTCTCCGGCATGAACTCACTCCTTTGAAGTATAACACTGAAAGGGTACATGTTCTCAGCACGTAAGTTGACATAAGGGTACATGTTCTCAGCACGTAAGTTGACATAAGGGTACATGTTCTCAGCACGTAAGTTGACATTCATAAGAGATCAACACTTTAATTGACTGTAATACTTACTGTATTCTTCTTCTTCTGCGTTCGTTCTCAAACTCTTGCAGATTAGTAGAATGCAGTCTGGAGAATGGAACGTGTTGTGTTATGGTTTACAGCTGTGCTATGATATCTGCACCTTTTGGCCTGATACATCTGACTTCAGCTTGGTTTCTGGGTTCTTTGACCCTCTCTGGAATAGGATGGTCAACTCCACCCCAAATCCTCCTGTCACCTCTTACAAATATCATGGAAGGTAAGCAGTATTGCTATTCTTTACTCGCCTGTTGGACCCAGCAGCATGCAGGCAATACATACGCTAGATCATAGGTTCCCAAACATTTTCGGGCCACCGCCTACTTTTCTAATCATAAATGTTGTAACGCTCCCCCCTCCCCATTATATCAGTTTTTTTTCTGTTCAAGACGTTTGATGTTTTTGACGTAAATAGCAACTAATGATACATTGCTGCTTATGTTGTTAAATTATTAAAATATTAGTGGAAATGATATGTGCTTCATTTTTTTTGCCATACCGATTTTGAGGAAACATAGTCTATATGTAAAGATTGTAAAGTGTATGCTCGAATAACATTATCCAGCCAAAGACAGATCTGTCGAGCCATTGGCACAAATAAAACAGTGAACAACACATTACCGTGGAAAATTTGCATTATTTATGGTGAGTGTTTGCTAAACGCAATAACTTTTTGTTTGTAAAGATATCAAAATAATTTTTTCACATGTAAATAAAGGAGTGAATATAATCGTGTTTTTGCTGTTGTTTGTTTGATTTTACAGTTGTGAAGTTGAAAATTGGGGGGAAATCTCAAAGTGCAATTTTAAAAATCACAAATATAATTTCTTGACGGCTCTAATGCTTGAGATATGTGTGGTAACATTGATAGGATTTATCAATGTTGCCACACATAGCTCACATATTTGGGTATACTATTAGCATTCTGACATTATCCATAATATTTTAACAGATACATGATGTGTAGCAGTGCTGCAGAGCTTCGGGAAAGTGCTCACTGGGATGGCAAAGGCCCTATTAGCCGTCAAAAGCTTATTGAGAATCTGCAAGGTACTACCATCAGTGTTCATTGACTTTGTTTTTCAAGCTGGTTCTGTTGTTGTGTTCCTCAGTTATGTTATTATTTTTCTAATTATGTTTCTGCTTCTGTATTTCTTCTCACATTCCTGTAAATTACCAGGATGTCGTCCAGAGAACGGAATGTGTTGTTATCGTTTACAGTGTGACTGCTATATTTGTACCCTTCAGTCAGACACATCAGTCTTCAGCACAGCTTCTTGTAACTTTGACCCTCTGAGATGGTACAGCCAACTCCACCCACAGAACATCCTTAGACATCTCTTATGATATACATGACAGGTAACACAGTGTTGCTATTCTTTGCTCCTTTTTTCTGGTCCAGGAAGCACACAGGCAAAATTGTATGTAAAACATGTGTTATGTTCTTCATTGGAGAAAAAATGTGTTAGTCTTGTATTACACCGCCATATTGATGAACTGTACCACATCACACTGTGGTATTTATAAACTGTACCACATCACACCGTAGTATATTATGAACTGTACCACATCACACCGTAGTATATGATAAACTGTACCACATCACATTGTAGTGTATGACTGTACCACATCACACAGTAGTATTGATGAACTGTACCACATCACACCGTATTGTTGATGAACTGTACCACATCACATCGTAGTATATGATGAACTGTACCACATCACACTGTAGTATTGATAAACTGTACCACATCACATTGTAGTGTATGACTGTACCACATCACACAGTAGTATTGATAAACTGTACCACATCACACCGTATTGTTGATGAACTGTACCACATCACACCATAGTATATGATGAACTGTACCACATCACACCGTAGTATATGATGAACTGTACCACATCACACTGTAGTATATGATGAACTGTACCACATCACACCGTAGTATATGATGAACTGTACCACATCACACCGTAGTATATGATGAACTGTACCACATTACAGCGTAGTATTGATCTTGTGGCAGACATCCAAATTATTATTTTAAACAGTGTTATACCAAATCATTTAAACAGAATAACAATGCAAGACACTATAAAGGGACATTGAGAAAATGACAGATGAATGATTATAATTCAAACGAAAAATGAGACTAATGTGACAAATGAAGAAAAAACTTGAAAATTGAAGAGTAATATTTAGTCAAATGTTCTAATTTATTTACTTTCAGAATTCCTTCCACCTTCCATTATGTTGCCGCCACGGCGGTTATTTACCTTACTTAGCCAAGCTGTTGAACAGCAGAAAGAGAAATGTCCTTATCATAATACGCAGCTTGACTCCGATCTTTCCTCAATATCGTTGCTCATGGACCATATATGTACCAAGTAAGTATATTCACACCATTCTCTACTTGATGAAACTTATAAGCTTCTGTGATACAGTTAAATAACTTTAAAACTTTGTTCTGTGATACAGTTAAATAACTTGAAAACTTTGGTTAGAAATCATTCTTCATGTCCTCTATCTTGTTACACATTTGATTCTGAAGGCCGAAGCACTACATTTTTTAGTCATTTGTGTTCTCTCTACCATATACCAGTTGTGGCTCATTACTTCATTCCTGCTCCACACGTTTTGCTGAAGGCCCAAAAGGGGACATAGAAAAGCAACATAGTTACCTGCCTTCCATGTGACTAAGGAAGTTTACGTAGATATGGCTATCACATTCTATAGAGAGTTAAAGTGTGACATTTAACAATAGAAGATTTGACTGTCACATCCTATAGAGACTTAAAGTGTGACATTTTCAGATAGAAGTCCTACCAAAAGAATTCAAACAAGGCTTTTGGATTATGTTTTCAATTATTTCCATGTGTTTCTTTTGCAGGCGTGAGCATGTGACATAAATTGACATAAAAGTATATAAATAGTGACCAACAAAATTCACAAAAATAATCAGAAATGTGACCCAAAAGGCTTATTTGAATTCTGTTGGTAGGTCTTATATTAGCGATTGGTCATGGTTACAGTTACCAAAAAGCAACGATGAAGTCGGGTGTGTCAGGCCAAAAGCCACAGATATGACAATCATGCTATAAACCATGATACAACACATCCGCTCTCCGGACTACTTGTTGTTATAATCTGCAGTAGTTTGACAACACATCCGCTCTCCGGACTACTTGTTGTTATAATCTGCAGTAGTTTGACAACACATCCGCTCTCCGGACTACTTGTTGTTATAATCTGCAGTAGTTTGACAACACATCCGCTCTCCGGACTACTTGTTGTTATAATCTGCAGTAGTTTGAAAACACATCCGCTCTCCGGACAACGTGTTGTTATAATCTGCAGTAGTTTGACAACACATCCGCTCTCCGGACTACTTGTTGTTATAATCTGCAGTAGTAAGACAACACATCCGCTCTCCGGACTACTTGTTGTTATAATCTGCAGTAGTTTGACAACACATCCGCTCTCTGGACTACTTGTTGTTATAATCTGCAGTAGTTTGAAAACAAATGCAAAAGAACAAGAAATAATCATAACTGCTTGACAGTTCTCCGATTAATTACCATGTTTTCCATGACCCTTCCTACACTAAGTTATTTGGGCCAATGTGTCATAAAAGCACATAAATCCAAGGGTAGAAGAGTAAAAACTCAGGTGTTTCTAATTAATGTCAGTTGATTGGATATTCATAGTTAGTAAGGTTAGTTAGTCATAAGATAATCATTATTACACATAGGTCACATCCATAGCTGCGACAATCCTCTACTGAGTATATCCACAATTACACAATGGCTGTCAGTTCCATCTCTCTGACGACGGTTGATAAACATTTTTTTCTGTTCATAATAACACTCATTTCTTGCGGCGCCACATTTCAATTTCAAGCTATTTTATTCTAAAAGGCCAAAAAGTCGTAGTGGATTGACTTTATTTTACTTGGGTTCCCCATGTTTTCCACCACTATCAATGAAGCGTCCTGTTGAGAGTACCACTCATGGCACGTAACTCTGTTGCTACAGCTTCACCGAGATCTGTGAATGTTGCTTCAAGCTTCACCAGGATCTGTGAAAATATTCACTTTGTAAACAAGACGTCATAGCTGAATTGAAACCCGCAATATCTTGAGCACGAGGCAAATGGCTTAACTACTATGCCAGGGAATTTTAAAAGGAGTCGTCAGCCTCATTAATTTCACTTTTTTTCCCCGTTCATTCTCAAACTTCGACTGGATCTCTCATGTAACAATACAATTGTTGTACTAAATTTCCAGCTGATGGCACCATCTGCTTGCTTATTTCATTGAACACTCTTAATGATCAAACATGAACGTGACTATGACTCCTTCCAACATCGAGGATACTCATACTGAATGCACTAGTGTGTAAATCTACAGTAATGTGTAAATCTACAGTAATGTGTAAATCCACAGTAATGTGTAAATCTAAAGTAATGTGTAAATCTAAAGTAATGTGTAAAGTGGATATTTCTCTTTTCTACACTATTGAGGCATGTTGAGAAATATGGTGTTAGTTTCTATTTGTCTTTGACCAACAGCACACATAGGATGATGTGGTCAGTATCATATTCACCATCTTAACTTTCCCAGAAGATCTGGTACCGATTTCTTTAAGCTGGCTTGACCTAAGAACTGTTGGTTATTTTAAAAGTGTTTCCAGTTGAATTGGTAACTGAACCTTGAACGACCTAAAAAGTCAGTTCGGTCTCTAAGTTACTCAAGGTATTATCCAGTAATGTGTAAGACTGCAGTAATGAGTATTACTTCAGTAATGGGTAAGACTGTACTAATGAGTAGGACTCCAGTAGTGAGTTTTATCTGCAGCAAAACTGTAAATTTAGTAACAAAATATAAAAAAACAGAATTATAATAGTGTTATAATATACAGACCCAGATTAACATATCTTGCCAAAGATGGATGTGTTGGGCCATTGGCACAAATAACACGGTGACACAACGCATTTCCATTCTCTAGACTACATCCTGCTGGAAATCTAGCAGGAACATGGTCCTGCTATAAAGGAGATCCAGTGAGAGTTTGAGAATAAACGCTGACGAAGAAGATTAACATATCGACCAAAATACTTTTATCAAGCAACATATGTACGAGTAATACAATAGCTCCATTCATCATCATCAGGTGACATATTCTTTCCAGAATGTAGTCTTCCCTATGAATCTCTTGAATTCTCTGAGAAAAGTTGTCCTGCCTCTTCTAGTGACATGTGAAGGCATTCTTGAATGTCTATTGTCCAACGGCGTCTTGGGCGGCCTTTACCCCTGTTGTCTTCTATCATCCCCTTCAGTAACACTCTCTCCGTGCCGTCGTGTCTATTAATGTGATGGAAAAAACTAGCTTTTTCTTTAATATGGTGTTCAGAAGCAGCCTTCCTGGATGTTAATTTTTCGTTAAGAAGGTGTTAAACCTCCTGATTTGTTTTCATTGCTGTCCATGGTATTCTCAGAACTCTTCTATAGCACTTCAATTCATATGATGTTATTTTCTTGGCCACTGTTTTATTTAGTGTCCATGCTTCACATCTACATATCGCCACAGGAAATACACGTTCGTAGTAAACATAATATGGTTCTTCTGTTAGTACCCATATATCTCTATTACAAAAGTTAATCATGGTCGGCAGGTTGCTAATTCAGCTGTCCATACACTCATACCCTTTAACCCAAATGTAAATCATAAACATTACATTTAACATGATGAGACAAACATTACCATCCATTCATATACTGTAAATATGACATTACAAACGACTTCTTATGTTAATAAACTATTCACTTCTCTTTGACGCAGAAACTTGGAAACTAAACAAGCAAGTAGAAGACAAAATTGAACTGTGTGGATTTACAGAGAAAGAAATGGGACATTTTGTCATGAATACAGAAACACAGTACTGACAAAATTAAGAATGGAAAAAGATATGGCACAATAATGAATGTGAAAAATTGCTGGAAACTGCAATGGAGAGAAAGTGTTTAAATAATATCACAAGAGCAAGACAAACACTGTTAGTTGGAAGATAAGCCACAAAAACCATGAAAAATTGGTTAAATGGCAGGTTTACAGTGAACAGAAATGTGGAATCAATGTTTCAACTGAAAAATCTTTATGAGAATAGAAATAAACACAGAATATAACAACAAAATAGCCAGAAGATTATTGAATATTAGTTGGAAGAAACTACTGAGAGATGGATTTAATATGGGCACAAATGCACCAGCATTTCAAGTGACCAAAAATATTGAAGATTCTTTACAGTCAGTATTTTCCACTACAAATTTATATTTAGATGTGCATATGACATCAGATATAATTTCAATAAATGAAAGCAAGAAAACAAGCAAGGATTAAATGTCTTATACATGATGAAGCACATTTTTGGGTCACATGGGATGAGCCCATGGATCTCTGGATCAGCAACCAACCATCCAACCAAGATGAAGAACAGAAAACACGGGGAATCAGTATGCATGTATAGATAAAGAAATATGGAGACACAACAATCTGATATTTGACTGTCTCATTACTTCTATCAGCTTGCTACCAGATGAGATCAAGACCAAGCTATTAACTCTTTAAGTGTGACAAGCCACCTGACGTGGATCACATTATGCACCAAATTTTACTTTTAATATATTGTTTCTTCCATATTGCTGCTTTATGTTCCTACTTTTCCACAAAATGTTTCATTTAAAAAGAATCACAAAACACATTTGATGCTATTGGTGTGTATTTTTTTTAACCTTACAGCATGTGAATATTTAATATAGCTCTTACTCTTCTGCATTCGTTCTCAAACTCCTGCAGGCAGGCTGGGTGTAGTCCAGAGAACAGAATATATTATATCATGGTTTACAGATTGGTTGTAATATCTGCATCTTTAGACCTTACATATTCGACTTCAGCATGACTTGTGGGTCACTTTCACCCTTTATGAGATGGGTAAGCCACCTCCACCCTCCAAATTTGTTAGTACTCACCTGTTAAATATGCACTGCCCCCTTCAAGTAGAACGCTTCTTCAGTAGGCATTGAATTAAGTCAAAAGCTAAAGCCTCCCCTGTGTGAAAGAAATGTGTGTAAGACTACCCCACTGCACATAGAAAGTAAGAGCTAATCGTACATAAGTGAAACAAAGTGACAGGTCACAGTATTGCTATTTTTGTTGCTCTGTTGCTTAACATAAGAAAGTCTATTATACACATTTTTTGTGGCAACAACTTCAAATTGTATTATCAGTAATGGTACGTGTGGTGTAAATGTCTGTATACTCAGAGCTGGCTCATTGGCTAAATGCAGGTTTGATTGCCTGTTCTGCTTGAACTTTTTTTAAATAACAAACAAACCACACATTGTCCCTGTTGTGGGAAATTGGAAGTAGCCTGTTTAATCTGGGAAATGCCTGTGAGTTAGTTACCAGGCCCAAAAGGGGAGCAAAGAATAGCAACACTGTTACCTTTCATGCATGTTGTAAGAGGTGACTAAGAAGGTTTGAGGGTGGAGTAGGCTGTCCTATCTCATAGAGGGTAAAGTGTCCTGGAAGCTATGCTGAAGTCGGATGTGTTAAGACCCAAGGCACAGATATCACAACAAAGCTGTAAACCATGGAAAAAAGCATTCCGTTCTTCAGACTGCATTTTACTAATCTGCAGGAGTTTGAGATCAAACGCAGAAGAAATCTGGGAAAGTGAAGTGGTGGACAGGATGCTAACCACATCATTCCTAGTTTGGTATTGGTCCTCTAAAAATAGGGACTAACACAATATCCCTCAAATATCGCAATGATATATATTTTTATACTCAGTAACTACTGGAGTTTGAATGTGTCTGGCCATCGGTACAAATGGTGACACAATGCAATAACCGTTCTGTGAAATACATCTTGCTTGAAACCTAGTGGGGCCATTGTCTTGCTACAGAAGAACCCAGCAAAAGTTTGCAAGCATACGCTAAATAAATTACTGAGTAGATTGAATATAATAACATGTGCACTTTAGCAGGATAAGTTTTGTGATCTGACATGGCCTACGACCGAAGCATAGGGGACAAAAATAAGGTGAATAAAATACGGCAGTAATAAAATACTCTGATTTCAACATTTTCTTTCTGTGTAAAAATATATATATCCTTCCTTGCAATGTACAACTTTTTAATAAACTTTCAAGTTTCATTTATTCATTGTTTATTGTTGTTGTTTGTTTTTGCTCCAGTGTAGCCATGTTGGTTTCTCATTGATTGTGCCATTTGGTTTAGCACTTCTCAGCATGCCTTTTTATTCTGTTTGCTTCCCTGGCCCATGACAGTTATAGTTACAATTCTGTCTACATGGGCATGAACTTTGTGCTGATCACTACCCTAGGTATCCTTGTAATACTGAATCCTTTTTTTTCTCTGATTATTTCCAGTTAAGTAAGCACTTTGTAGATTGTGATACTGGTTGCTTGCGTCTGCTGGAAGGAGATTTTTGAAGGAGACTGTAAATGAGTAAATCCAAGATAGTTTTAACATTTCACATTTTCTTCAGGTTTGCTATCCTTGCCAACGATAGATTCTAGCCTGTCTATGAGGCATCACTTGTGTATTGTGTATTATGATGTACAGGGATCTTATTCATCTTGTGTATAGACTCTAAGGATAATCTACAATATTATTACATCTCTCAGGTATTGAACTCTAGGATTTTTTTTTTACCTGATAAGGAGCACTCCTCAATAAATTGGAACATTAGTTGTTCATATCTGCTCAGATGAAATATTGGTCATCTGTGAGAGAGAACTAATCTCTCGTTACAACATTTTGTATTCTTTGGATTTGCCTTCCTTTTCAATGGCATTTTCCAACTAGTCTACAAGGCACCATATGAGACTGAAATCTTTATCAAAACCATCCATGATAACATTGTGAGTTTCAGTTATTCAAACTTCTATCTCTGGGAGATTGGTTCGTGATAAGAAGATATTCCTCAGCATATTAGAACACTGATCACTTGTTTAATCTTGAATTAGATGGTTTAATCAAAGTACGCAATCCAAGATTGTTTGCAGCTGCATGTCACACATTGCATTACTTTACACAAAACATTGGGTTGTTTGTGTCTGCATTTCTGTTCACCACAACTTTGTTTAACCTTCTAACACCATAATAAAATGTGTGTAAAGAACCTTGTATAGAACTGCCAAGACCAGCACACCTAACGTGTCCAGTCATGGAGCTGTCTGGCCATGTTCATTTGGTGGACCCGTCCAGTCGTGGAGCTGTCTGGCAACATTCATTTCGTGGACCCATGAGCTGCTTCTATTGGGTTATGGTGTACAGGGATCTTATTAATCTAGGACTCATCTCAAATCTTCCTGCTGTTGTGCTATTGGGTTATGGTGTACAGGGATCTTATTAATCTAGGCTGAATCTCAAATCTCCCTTCAAATCAACATTAGCAACTTATGCTTGATCCCCAAAACATTCCCAATCAGATTTATCTGCATGCGTTGTGTGAAGGTGCTTTACTGTCTTAGTTACCCATCTAACCCTGATCACGAGACCACTGAATCACTTTCATCCGTTAGAATCATATGAAAGTATTGTGCATTCCTTTGTATTCCATTTGTTTATAATTTTGATGTAAACTAACAAAACACAATATACTCTCAAATGTTTCTGCATTCATTCTTAAACTTATAGTTGTTAACAACACTGATTCTGTCTTTCTAAATTATTCATTTACAATCTGTTTTACTCATCATTATGTTATGTTATGAGTTCTGCTGCCTGAGTAGAACCAAAAAGAACTAATTGACATTTAAGGCATTGGTGGTCACGAGTCCGGGATCTATATCTTTAGGTATAGACTCAAAAGTGCCGTTGAAGAACTAAGACTTACTGGAACCTGGCGAGAAGCAGCGGAATTGATTGTGTGGTATTCTATCTTTCTATCTGTGTGACTTTTAGTTCCCGGAACATAGAGGAGTAACTAAGTAAATACATATGAAAGTTTTAGTGGTTGAGTGACTAGGGCATCAGTGTCTCAGTCATGAGTACACTGGTTCTTCTTCTTTCTAATCGTTCATTCTCAAACTCCCACTGCATATCTCTTGTAGCAGGACCATGGTCCTATTAGATTTCCAGAAGGATGTAGTCCAGAGAGTGCACCGTTTTCTTTGCACCAATGACCCGACACATCCATCTTTGTCGGAGCACACTGGTTCAAAGACTGACTAAAACCATTATTTTTCCTATCAGTGATTTACAATCTATAAGCTAAGGGACAACAGCTTGAGAAAATGAACTTTCATCCTCACCCATGACTCGCCTCTTAATTGGAGATTAAACTATATGAAGACAACATTTGCGTTAATGAAATGTTTTTGTTTCAGAGAGCAATTTCCAAATGTCACAACCCAAGTTCTTTGGGACCACCAGGATGAAGTATGGCATTGTCAATTTTCTCCAGATGGAACTAGACTGGCTACTGGCTCAAAGGATAACAAACTAATTATATGGAATGTTGATACTGTGAGTTATCTGTTATCATTTACATTGCAATTTACGAAACAGTTATTCTTATATGTTTGTATATTGACACCACCCCTTGAGCCTTTCATCAAAACACTGGAACCTCTGCGAGTCAAAGTCTTCTGGGTATGAAAGAATAACTGAAGATGACCCCACAAACATGCCACATATTGACCTATTTTCATGAAATGGGTACCAGAATAAATCTAGGAAAGTAAAGGCAACCATTATACTGATCAATTTACTCCTATCATGGTGTTTGTCACAGAAAATAGGGCCTAACAAAATATTCCTGCATGCCTCCATATTCTGAAAATGGAACTTTTAAAAAGTTGAATCTCTCTTCTTGTCTAGTGATTGACAATACAATTATCATAAATACTTTTCTCTATTGAAAGGAATGGCTAGTAACCAGTGGGAAGAAAATTCTAATTGGGAAGCAAACATCCATAGATTAACTATGGCAGTGTTGATTAATGCACTTTCATAGTACTCCATGTAGTCTGAATTTTCTATAGAGAACATTTGACAAATGTCTACATAAAAAATATAATACAGATGCATGCAGATCCACAAGAATCAGTAAAACAATGAAAACATGCTTGGTTTGGGCTTGTAAGCAGACATGATCTCCTGTTACAAAATAGTTCAATAGAGAATAGTCAACGGTGGACGAAGCAAAGAAGGCAAATGATGAGCAGACATCAAAGAATGAGCCTGTCATAATTTTCCTACGCGCATGTCTATTGCTGAAGGTAGAAATCACTGGAGAACTGTGTTGCTGAAGGTAGAAATCACTGGAGAACTGTGTTGCTGAAGGTAGAAATCACTGGAGGACTGTGTTGCTGAAGGAAGAAATCATTGGAGGACTGTGTGTTGCTGAAGGTAGAAATCACTGGAGGACTGTGTGTTGCTGCATAATGCAGTGCTTCTGTGACCAGTTATGGGTTTTATGGACAGCACTCTTTGCAGACGAATAGTTACTCATTGATCGACAGCGCATGTCTAAGGGTATGAATGCTGATGGTTCTCATAGCTCACTTGTTAAACACATTTAAAACTCTTCTAACTATTCCAGTGATAATCGTGTCACTGTTTAAATTAATGTAGTCATTATGAGACTTACCACTAATGGAAGATACAAAAAATATACAATATTCAACATTTATTTTCATTTGTTCTTACACTCCCACATGATCTCTCTTGTTACAGGATGCTCCCACTAGATTTCCAGTAGGATGTAGTGCAGTCCAGAGAACGGAAATGTGTTGTCTCCGTATTTGACTTTCTGTGGTAACTAATACATTGAGTGTTTATACCACTTGCACTGAACAGTGGAAATTGTGACCATATCACTAGTAGACCAGTCTTATGAGAGAACTGGTTTTCGTATTTACAAGCTTATCACCAATCTCAAAGTTATCCGTAGTCAAGCATGTTTGACCATTTTGCCACTGTATCACTATCAATGTAGGCCCAGATGCCCAGATTCAACCAATAACTTACAAATATTTATTTTCTTACAGTCCATGCCCTGTGGTGTTGCTTATGATGTCTGTCCTCAGTCTTTCGTTTCGTTTGCTGTCAATAATTTTAGATACATAAGTTCCCCCCTTGCCTAAATTACAACCTGTCCAGCATCTTCTGTCTTACTCTTCCTTCAACTTGCCTGTTGTCACAATTTACTCTATTCTCCTCTTTTCATGATATGTCCAAAAACTGTGGACTTTCTTTTGATCTAAGTTCACATATCTTCATTACACTTTTCATCTGCCTTGGTATTCTCAACATTCTTCTATAGAACCACATCTCTGCTGCCACTACACATTTTTGTCACTAACCTGCTGATTGTCCAAGATTCACTTCAATACATCAGATTTTACTATATAACTTCTAAGAACTCTTTTTCTGACCTCAGTTGACCAAGATATATTGCATACCATTGTCCTGCTATAAGAGAGATATCTGGACTACATCCTGCTAGAAATCTAGTAGGAACATTGTCCTGCTATAAGAGAGATCCAGGGGAGTTTGATGATGAATTAGAAAAAATAAATTCAGATGAAATATTGTTGATAGTTTTTTTTTCTGTTTTGTTTCACCATCTGATTTATTTAGTATACACATTTTTTATTTCATATTTGTTGCAGGAATACTTTGAATGTCGACATTATAAAACTCTGGATGAGCATAAGTTTGGTGTAGGTTTTATAGCCTGGTGTCCTGACAATGTACACATCCTCGTTTGTGGTCCTGATGAAACAAACGAGGTCTATATCTATAGCTCTGTGGTAAGTTGTAGTCGTGATGGTGATACGAGTTTCTGACAGTCGGAAAATGAATCTTTATCATTATTTTGTGTAACTTGTTTGACAGTTGCAATTAGAATCTGTTACAAAAGCAGAGTATCAGAAAGTTCCCAGACTGTGTAAACTAACAGACTGACCTTATTTCAACTTAGTTTCATTTCCTTAAAAATATCCTCCTTGGAGACACACAAACTAATCAGAAAGTAGCAGATGAGATTTGAACAAAGTTAGATTTCTCACGTAATGTGATACCACAACTTGTGTCTTAATTCGACCATTTATCATTGAAAAAAAAAAGATGCAATTTTAGCTAATACATGTAATATGTGTATTCCATGGTCACTACAAATATGGGCTGGTTGATCTAGACACAGACACAAATATGGGCTGGTTGATCTAGACACAGACACAAATATGGGCTGGTTGATCTAGACAAAGACACAAATATGGGCTGGTTGATCTAGACAAAGACAAATTTGGGCTGGTTGATCTAGACACAGACACAAATATGGGCTGGTTGATCTAGACAAAGACACAAATATGGGCTGGTTGATCTAGACAAAGAGACAAATATGGGCTGGTTGATCTAGACACAGACACAAGGGCAGTGAATGGGTGGAGTAGACACTGAGAAGAAATCACTGACTAAAGTAATAATACAGCTAGATAAAGCATTTTGAAAATGGACGGACGTCAGGGTCCAGGATACAGTGTACGAACGTGCCCAACTACACTCAAAACCACAAGACATAATTATATACACAGATGGCTCCGTTAACAGAAACACAAATAAAAGCGGTTGGGGTTTTGTTGCCTACAGAAACGGCGTGAAGTTGGTTGAGAAATCTTCTGCATAATCCACTGTCACATCGAGCATGAGGATGGACATAGAGGGAGTTATAGCAGCATTTAATTTATTGATAACTGATACATCAACACAGTCGGTAATACTGACAGACTCTCAAAGCATGCTGCGCAAGATAGAAAAGTACATGCTGAGAAAAGAATGGTGGGACTTACTCAACAACTCAATTTCCAAAGCATTACACGGATATACTGCCCTGGTCATGCTGAGGTCAGAGGAAACGAGATAACCGACTTATTGGCAGGCAATACGACAATTGACAGCACAATGCTGAGAAGAGATAAAACAGACTTGATCAAGGCAGTAATAAATTCATTTCAAGATGAAGATGATGTCAATGAGGTTGTACACATACAGAGAATGTCAGAAATGGGAGTATCTAGAAGGGAGGAAAGGAAAAATAAATCTTTTGGAAGACCCCAAAGATCACACAATCAATACCTGACCGGGACTGAGTCTACATGCACTGAGATGGCTGCTGGAACGGAGAACGGAGCACTTGTGGGAATGCCCCATGTGCTGTGAAGCTAGTCTAATCAAGATTCAAGAAACACACAAATGTGAACTGGTTGATCTAGACACAGACACAAATGATATTTATAATGTTATTACATAACCAAACAAACATGTTCATATCTACTGTTAAAATTAAATAAAACACTTAGATATCACTTACTTCTCAATCTAATCTTGATTAGATTTAAGAAAGTTTGTCAGACATAACAAACAAGATTGATATTAAGTGCAGCATGTTTAGGTCTAGTGTTACCAATGTCATTACATAACAAAACTAATATGTTCATAATATCTTCTGTGAAAACAAACGTAATTCCCAACAATTCTTCATGATTGCATAAACAATCCATAAGAATTTCTTTAAAAATAGCTTCCATTTCAACTTGATTTCCGATGATTGTAGCAGGATAACGGAAGCGTTGAAAATGCTTCAATTTGAATTTTTAATTTGCACACAACCTTGACTGAACTTTATATGCTACCGTATATTTCCGTTTATAAGCTGATAATTTTTGTAATTTTTCCCCGCTAACAATGGATGGTGATTGGCTTATAAAATCTTTTATAATTTAGAAACACAATTATTTAAAGATTTAGTGGTAGAAATACAAAAAAGTGAGTACACAGAATATTGTCAATTACTGGTAACTGAGGAAAAAAAGCTTATCGGTAAAATAAAACCCTTGAAAAAAACCAGTGACTCGCATGTTCTTGTCCGATATATTCTTCTTCTTCAGCGTTCATTCTCAAACTCCCGCTAGATTTCCCTAGCCATGGTCCTACTAGATTTCCAGCAGGATGTAGTCTAGAGATTGGAAATGCATTGTGTCTTTGTTTTATTTGCACTAATGCCCCGACACATCCCCGTCTTCGGCAAAGTCTGATATATTCAAGCCAGTATTAAATGCCTAGGCCTAGACATGTATATAGCTGTAATAAACACAAAAAATATAACACAGAATGTCAATTACCGGTAACAGAGGGAAAAAACTTACCAGTACCCGTATAAACAGAACAAGTTGTCTCTATAAACTCCACAAATTGTTAAATTTCGGCATAAAAAATCAATCCCACGTGATACAAATCTGAAGTAAAATCTCGCGCTCCTTGACTTATCAAGTTTCTTAATAACATTATACACTAGACTTCCTATTGGTCGTGTTCAAGTCCTTTGGTTTTTAATGTTAGTCTTTTCTTGTAGTATTTTTATGTTACATTTTTTCAAATCTTATTGGTTATGAGATCATGTCATTGTACTTTGGGCAAACCCATAAGTGCTCAGTCTCCCTCAGTAAATATCCAAGTGTAGAATTGTGACAGTACCCGTGGTTCCCTGGTTAAACCCATTCGTCATTCTGCCCCTCTATTCTTACAATGTCTATTGTTAGACTGTTTTAAATTTATGAATAAATTTGTTAAAATTATTATTTCAGACTGGAGAGGTCCGTCAAAAAATTCATCAAAACACAGATGATAGTTTGACATATGCAGCATGGATGCCTGATGGACGCAAGCTAGTTGTTGGGGGAGTGAGAGGACAATTTTATTACTGTGTATGTTATTCATCAATAAATCATATATATTTTCTTGGTCTTTGTTCTTAAACTCCTGCTGGTTAGCGGGATGTAGTCCAGAGAATGGCATGCACTGTGTCATGGTTGTTACAGCTCTGCTGTAATGTTTTCCCGACACATCCGACTTCAGCATGGCTTCACATTGACTAATGCAGTAGTGCGGTCAACTCCAAGCCTCCTTAGTTGCCTCTTCGGACATGCTTGGCAGATTATGGTGATGCTACTCTTTGCACCCCTTTTAGACCCTGGTAACATGTGGACAATCTATATTATTAGTAAATAGATTATTTTCTTCTTCTTCACCTGTGTTCATTCTCAAACTTCTGCACATCATTGAAGATGTATTCCAGAGAATGGAATGCTTTGGTCATTGTTTACAATGACTATGACACGGTAAGGCAGGGGTCACGAACCTTTTTGTCTGAGGAGCCATGGACACCACATATTTTGAAAAGTAATTCTGTGACAGCCATACATTATGTTTAAAACTAAAAATTCAAGTAAATGTATGCATTTTGTGTAATTTCAACACTAAAAGTACAATAATTATGTCTCGGAATTCTTTTTAATAACATTGTTATGCTGTTACTAATAAATAATTAGTATTTCTTACCATTAATGTGACTTCTGATGCTGAGCTGCAGTAGACTTTAGCTCATTTGTAGAATGAAATATTGATATGCAATTAATATGTAGATCAAAGGAGTCTAAAGAAACATTTTTTTAATAATCGAACATTTGCCTGTGAGCCAGATGCAGTCATCAATAGAGCCTTATCTGGCTCGCGAGCCATGGGCTACCAACCCCTGCTTTAAGGTGTAAATACTGGTCTTCTGATACACATTTCAATGTTAAACTTTATGGCGCAAAACAAGAAATGGAAAACATTGTCCAATTTATATAAGAAACAAAACTGCAGATATAGACATTATTAGCGAATGAAAGAAGAAGTTATATGTTTCATGCTGAAGTCAGGTGTGTCAGGCTGGAAGCAGATGTCACAGACAAGCTGTAAACCATGACACAGGCTGTTCTTAAAACTACATCATGCTAATCTGCAAGAGTTTGAGACACAGAACATTCCATCTCCAGACTACATCCTGCAGGACTATAATAACAAACACAGAAGAAGGATGATGTTGAAATCTTCTATTACATCCATTTGTTGCTGAGTCCCTAAAGGAGAACAGCGACAGTTATCTGCCATTCATGTTGTATTAGGCAGCTAAGGAGGCTTAGGGGTAGAGTTGACTTCCATCCCATAGAAGATCAACATGACCCAGAGGTCATGCTGAGGTTGGATGTGTCAGGTCAAAAGGCGCAGATGTCACAGCCAGGCTATCAACCATGAAACAACGAATTCCGTTCTCTGGTCTACATCTTGCTAATCTGCAGGAGTTTGAGAGTTGAATTAGCAGAAGAACTCTGTATTAGATATCTTACTCCACCGAAGACGGATGTGTCACCCATTCGCGCAAATAATACGGTGACGCATTTCCATTCTCTGGAGTATTTCCTGCTGGAAATCCCCAATAAGATTATGGTCCTGCTACAAGAGAGATCCAGCGGAAGTTTGAGAATGTGTCCTGCTACAAGAGAGATCCAGCAGAAGTTTGAGAATGTGTCCTGCTACAAGAGAGATCCAGCGGAAGTTTGAGAATGTGTCCTGCTACAAGAGAGATCCAGCAGAAGTTTGAGAATGTGTCCTGCTACAAGAGAGATCCAGCGGAAGTTTGAGAATGAACGCTGAAGAGGAAGACGATGTCTTACTGTTTATATCTATTATTCTTTATTTATAAGTAAGTTTCATGACAGCTTCCACAATTCTTCTGTTTCCTTTGTTTGGTACATGCTGACACATGATGGACTTGGTGTGTTTTTGTGAAAAAAATGGCAGTAAATTTTAAAATGTGTGCTTGCAAAAATAAATAAAATTGCCAGTTTCTTTCAGGCAGGTTTTTTATTTTATTTCTCAGGACATAGACGGAAACATAATTGATACATGGGAGGGAGTCCGAATACAAGGTCTGGCTGCACTAGACAACAAGGTGGCACTGGCCGCTGACACACATAACAGAATTAGGGGATACAACTTTGATACATTGCAAGATTTTCCAATGTGAGTTATTTTTTGTGTGTGTGTTTCAGCATTTATTTTATGTAGGAAATGTTAGTTAGTCAGTTAGTTAGTCGGAACATCATCCACACTAGTCCCAGTCTCGCATGCTATATCTCTTAAGGAGTTCAAAACATCAGCTCGATCCATTAGAAAAAGTAGTTTGCGTCAACATCTGTATTTTTTATGTTTTGTACATTTACATTTTATGGTGAGAGAATACTGCTCTTTTCAACCATGGAAATGAGTCCAATTTGGTTATATCAGAGCTTTACAACCATCGCAAATAGTAGAGGTTGTGGTTCTAGTAATCCAGTCACCATGACCACCTTCTACATCTGTGTAACTACTCTGTTTGCACTACATCTGTATTACTACTCTCAGTTTGTACCACGTCTGTATTACTACTCTCAGTTTGTACCACGTCTGTATTACTACTCTCAGTTTGTACCACATCTGTATTACTACTCTCAGTTTGTACCACATCTGTATTACTACTCTCAGTTTGTACCACATCTGTATTACTACTCTCAGTTTGTACCACATCTGTATTACTACTCTCAGTTTGTACCACATCTGTATTACTACTCTGTTTGTACCACGTCTGTATTACTACTCTCATTTTGTACTACATCTGTATTACTACTCTCAGTTTGTACCACATCTGTGTTACTACTCTCAGTTTGTACTACATCTGTATTACTACTCTCAGTTTGTACCACATCTGTATTACTACTCTCAGTTTGTACCACATCTGTGTTACTACTCTGTTTGTACTACATCTGTATTACTACTCTCAGTTTGTACCACATCTGTATTACTACTCTCAGTTTGTACTACATCTGTATTACTACTCTCAGTTTGTACCACATCTGTATTACTACTCTGTTTGTACCACGTCTGTATTACTACTCTCATTTTGTACTACATCTGTATTACTACTCTCAGTTTGTACCACATCTGTGTTACTACTCTCAGTTTGTACCACGTCTGTGTTACTACTCTGTTTGCACCACATCTGTATTACTACTCTCATTTTGTACCATGTCTGTATTACTACTCTCAGTTTGTACCACGTCTGTATTACTACTCTCAGTTTGTACCACATCTGTATTACTACTCTCAGTTTGTACCACATCTGTATTACTACTCTCAGTTTGTACCACGTCTGTATTACTACTCTCAGTTTGTACCACATCTGTATTACTACTCTCAGTTTGTACCACATTATAATGTTAAAGTCATTCGCACGATGACCATTTAGCACCAGTTTCTTCTCATTATTTTTCTTTCTTTCATACTTTTCGCTTTCTGCCTTGCAGTGTCAGGGGTAGAAGAGTTCTCTAGAGAAAACTTTTATGTGTATTTCATAAAGTTTGTTTTTGTTGACTCTTTTATTTCTGTAATCCATCTTTTTGCATGGTCTACCCCTGACTTTGTATCCATCGTATCCGTATAGCAATTCTATTTGAGGGACACTATCTGATGGGAGTCTGGAAGCGTGTGAAAACCACTTAATCTGTTGTCTTCTGATGTAATCCAGGATTGCCATTGTGTTTGTTAATCTTCTGTTTTCATTTCTGATATTCGTGGTTTGAAATAAAAAAGTAATCCAGATGTTCACCCAGCCACCAGGAAGTACAGGGTACCAAGGTCTCGTGTACCTGCTAACCAGCTGGAGTCTAAGAACAAATGTGACAGACGTCCCAGACATGATTTGTATGTTTAATTGATTCATTGCTTGCTGATCAATTGGTCTGTGGGCTCATGCTCTTTGACCCAATGCCATTTTGTGATATATGCATGTGTTTCTTCTTCTTCAGCGTTCATTCTCAAACTCCCACTGGATTTCTCTTGTAACAGGACAATGATCCTACAAGATTTCCAGTTGAATGTAGTCCAGAGAATGGAAATGCGTTGTGTTGCCGTTTAATTTGCGCCAATGGCCCAACACATCCATCTTTGGCGGAATGCATGTGTTTGTGAGCTGTAGTTTTCTTGATTCTTGAGCTGTAGTTTTGTTCCATATAAGGTGTTCCATTTATCTGGCCTCGTAGGGAGAAGCATTTTCCTAACATCATCCAGCCTGTACATTCAAAAAGGTGGTGGTGAAGTTTCATAGGGATAAGTGCACAGCCGTCACCCTGGAGTGTGTTGTGGTCGTATTCGGTTCATGTGATTGTTCAGCTGTACATGTTGTGAAGTCGAAAGATGATACTCTGGTTCTTTTTTCTTAGGACGTAGACATGATTTATAAACAAGCAAGAATCTAGCATGTTCTCATCCAAATTGTTTATATTTTATTCTTCTTCTTCTTCAGCGTTCATTCTCAAACTCCCGCTGGATCTCTCTTGTAGCAGGACCATGGTCCATTCTAGATTTCCAGCAGGATGTAGTCCAGAGAATGGAAATGCGTTGTGTCGCCATTTTTATTTGCACCAATGGCCTGACGCATTCGTCTTCAGCGGAATTTTATTATTCAGCTTGCTACTCTAATATCGATTTGTTTGTATACATAATTTATTATTACATTAGATCATTTGTTGTAAACCACAATGCAGCTCATCAACCGTCGTGTTCGCCGGAAGGAAATTGAGAATAGATACAGGAGAAACACACTTAAAGGTCAAATTGTTTAAGCTGATCAATAAGTTTCAGTATAACATACTGAGTTGAAGTCTGATTTGTCAGGCCAAAAGGAGTAGATATTGCAGATAGACTAAACCACAGGAAGCATCCCATTATCTGACTACATCCTGTTAGTCTACATGAGATTGAGAATGAATGGAGAAGAAGATCAAGTATGATATATTTAATCTGATCCTTTCTTCTTCTTCTTCTTTTGTTCGCTAATATCTATATCTGCATTGTTGTTTACTATATCTGCAGTGTTGTTTACTATATCTGCAGTGTTGTTTCTTGTATAAATTGTTGACTAGTAATGTCTATATCTGCAGTGTTGTTTACTATATCTGCAGTGTTGTTTCTTGTATAAATTGTTGACTAGTAATGTCTATATCTGCAGTGTTGTTTACTATATCTGCAGTGTTGTTTCTTGTATAAATTGTTGGCTAGTAATGTCTATATCTGCAGTGTTGTTTACTATATCTGCAGTGTTGTTTCTTGTATAAATTGTTGGCTAGTAATATCTATATCTGCAGTGTTGTTTACTATATCTGCAGTGTTGTTTCTTGTATAAATTGTTGGCTAGTAATATCTATATCTGCAGTGTTGTTTACTATATCTGCAGTGTTGTTTCTTGTATAAATTGTTGACTAGTAATGTCTATATCTGCAGTGTTGTTTACTATATCTGCAGTGTTGTTTCTTGTATAAATTGTTGGCTAGTAATGTCTATATCTGCAGTGTTGTTTACTATATCTGCAGTGTTGTTTCTTGTATAAATTGTTGGCTAGTAATATCTATATCTGCAGTGTTGTTTACTATATCTGCAGTGTTGTTTCTTGTATAAATTGTTGGCTAGTAATATCTATATCTGCAGTGTTGTTTACTATATCTGCAGTGTTGTTTCTTGTATAAATTGTTGGCTAGTAATATCTATATCTGCAGTGTTGTTTACTATATCTGCAGTGTTGTTTCTTGTATAAATTGTTGACTAGTAATGTCTATATCTGCAGTGTTGTTTACTATATCTGCAGTGTTGTTAATTGTATAAATTGTTGGCTAGTAATATCTATATCTGCAGTGTTGTTTACTATATCTGCAGTGTTGTTTCTTGTATAAATTGTTGGCTAGTAATGTCTATATCTGCAGTGTCATTTCTTGTAGAAATTGAACATTCTTTTCAATTTCTTGTTTTGGTCCATATATTTTAATATTCATAGGCTTATCTGATCCGATCTTATTTTCTGTTTTCAGAATTCAGGAGGACCATCCTATAATGACATTTGTTGTAGATGACACAAGAGAACTAGCCCTTGTAAATGTTGCTTCTCAGGTAGGTCTGTCGTGGTGAAATAACTCACCAAATTGTAAAAGTTTTTTTGTTTTAGAAATGAATTTCACAATGTCTCCACAATTTAAGACCAGCAATCCATAGTGTACGTATCTCTTATTACTAAGGGGGTTTTGAGACAATAAGAGTACCATCATGGACAATTTGTCTCAAATATTGTGACATAAAGCTTTAGAATTTCTTTTTTGATGTAAAATGAATACTTACATTGCCTGTAGGAATTTGTATGTGGTAGAGTTATTTAATGAGTAACATCATATTTATGATAATGTTGGGTGTAATTTTACAAATACTTTCAATGTATTGAACACACCTGTGAAAAATTCAGAACTATTAAAGCATTTACCTACAAACCACGCTGATACACAATTTCATGAGGCAGTCATATTAGAATGGCATGGTATCCTGGATAAACTATTTTAGTACTAGTATCACTAATGTGGCCGTAGTCTAAAGTATCACTAATGTAGCCGTAGTCTAAAGTATCACTAATGAGTTCAAAGATATCTAGCAGAAACTGTGTTTTATCGAACTTGATCAGTAAAGTGTTAATTATTGTGACATATTATTTTATATTTCAAATATAAAAAATTAATTCACATAAATGGGCTATTGTTCTTCTTCTTCTTCTTCATTCTCCAGTCACAATGAGATGATGATATTAATTTCATCAATGAATTGTACTGTGGTCAACCGTACACATGACGACCATAGTGTTTGATTATCAAAGCTCTTTCAGATTGTGAAATTTCAAATTTAGTTCCATCTTGTAGGATTGGTGATTTGTGTTTTTATTCAGTTGAAATCCACCAAAGACGGATGTGTCGGGCCATTGGCACAAATAAAATGGTGACACAGCCCATTTCCATTCTCTGGAGTATATCTTGCAGGAAATCTAGTAGGGCCATTGTCCTGCTGCAAGAGAGATCCAATGTGAGTTTGAGAATGAACGCTGAAGAAGAATTCAATCGAAAGAAGAAATATACATCATTTCACTTTGTTCCACCTCACGAGGTATCTATTTTCAGTGCAGACAAAAATAATGTAGCAACCACTCCAGCTAATGGTTAATTTGTCTGCAAAGAGTGTCATCACAAAAAGACAACCAAAGTTGACAGCAGGGAATATCCAACTCAGTACAGAAAGTCTGCGACGGCAAATGAGGCAAAAGAATTCATATGGATGAACAGTGAAATGTCTGGCATGCATTCAGGGCATGTTAATGAATTTCAGCTGGCCAGATTCATCCCATAGTCGAGCAATGACCCAAAAATACTTAAGATTCCAGAAAATGTTGGAGGTCAATTACAGCATTCGATGTGGAGAAGACGCATGATGATCTTCTCATTCGCAAGTTAAACATGTCTACACTGCAAGTTGTTTGTTGTGAAGACATGCTATTTACTTGTGTTACTTGATACCATACTTGCTACTGCACCTCTTGGCCTGGTATCTCCGACTTCAGCACCCATGCTTGCTTGGGCAGGACTGTAGTCCTGCTTGATGTAGTGAATGGCCCAACCAGTCTTAGTTTCCAGCTTCTGTTGGCTCGACTTAGTCCCACCTCCACTTTAAAGAGTTGGTCTCGTTGTGGAGACTACACCTGATGGTGATGAATTACATATTTAGTTTGGTCTTGATATGCAAGTTTTTCTACTTTCTAGGGATGTCATTTATGGGACCTGAAGGACAAAGTCCTTCTACGCAAATTCCATGGACAAACTCAGGCATTTTTTACAATCTACTCCTGCTTTGGGGGCCTCAACCAGGACTATGTGGCCAGCGGCAGTGAGGGTGAGGTTACTGCATGTTTGATGTTACCATAATTTATAAAATTATTTCATATTTCTGAAAATTTTACATACAATTTTCACATAAAATAAATCAATGCATATTTGTAAACAGTTGTTTCTAGTTTATTTTTAAATATGATGTTTGCGGTCAGTCTATCATAACGAATATCATAACACACTCAAGTCCTCACTGACTTCTTAAAATTGATGTAGGCTCTTGGGAGTGCCTCGCTCAGGATAGAACAGCATCGTGATACAGTCTCAAAACTGGAGCAAGAGTGGCGGAAGAGAACAGGCAAGATACTGCAAGACAGAATCAGACAAGTAGAAAAGACAAAACATCTCAACGTCCCATAGACACCCTCTACAGATGTCAACTTTGTGGAAGAACTTTTTGTGCTCGCATTGGACTTATTAGTCATTTAAAAATGCACTATTAACTTTATTAACTTTTATCATTTATTATTATTGTTATTTTAGTTGAGTTTTGGTCATCGTTGACTACGACGGACGAACATCATCATCATAACAAATATGTTCAAGTCTCAACATCGTTGGACCAGTCATTTCATTATCATGTCATCTAGCTTCCATGCCATCTAGAGTCTTTCTAAGATAAGAGACTTTTATGATGAAATGGCCATAGTTAAGAGGTCAGTGGAGGCCAGAAAAAAACATTTAAAGGACTGAAGACATCCCTCAAACACTGTAGCATTGACTCAAACTCGTGAGAAATTGCACCTCTTGACCTGACTGGTATGGGCAAATCAATGCGGATATTAAAAACTTTGAACAGAGTAAAACACTGCAGATCATTTGAAAAAGACAAAAACAAATGAAGAGATCAGATTGTGTTGCCCCTCTCTATCTCAAGATCTTCTTCATTCTTGTTCACACTGAATCCAATTTTTCAATGCCATGCTCATCTTCACCTGTGAAGGAGAACATTATCATAAAGACTTAAAAGTCATGAAAGATTGACTTCATTGTACTTGGGTTTTCCCATATGTATTCCATCTCTCTCAACAAAGCAGCAAGCTGCCTGACAAGAGAATCAGTCGCAGTATGTAACTTCATTGCTTTAAGTGGTGTTCTCCGGAGACCTTAGAAAAATACACTTATAAACAAAACATTACATTTTTAAAACAGAGATTTTGTGAACATACAGCAAATGGCTGAACCACTATGCCATGGAGGTCCCTTGTAGTCATATAACATATGTCTAAATACCACAATAATAATATGTCAGGGGTGCCACACTGGAGACAGCACAAAAATAATAGGTCTGGGGTGCCACACTGGAGACAGCACAAAAATAATAGGTCAGGGGTGCCACACTGGAGAAAGCACAAAAATAATAGGTCTGGGGTACCACACTGGAGACAGCACAAAAATAATAGGTCAGGGGTGCCACACTGGAGAAAGCACAAAAATAATAGGTCTGGGGTACCACACTGGAGACAGCACAAAAATAATAAGCCAGGGGTGCCACACTGGAAACAGAACAAAAATAATAGGTCAGGGGTACCCCACTGGAGACAGCACAAAAAGATCTCCAAACATTATCCTCAGAGACTCGGAGGAGTATAGAAAAATCATACCCAGACTATTCCTTGATATTATCGATTCATGATGTTTGGTTCACCTGTTGTCCGTCCAGCCTTGACTGTTCCTTTAAAATAATGTCTAAACAACAGTTAAAAATATGTGCTGATACTCCAGTCTAGCATTTCCATAAAAAGAATTTTACTCAGTAGCACCCAAATCCTCTTCGAAACGTGGCTTATCTGCAAGGAGGAAAAACACAGCTGTTATTCTACATTATTTTGACGGGAAGTCATCGCAATAGTCACCACCAAAGTCAGATATTCAGGGCCACTGGTGCTAATAAAATGGTGACAACACATCTCTCTTCTCTGGACTACATCCTGCTGGAAATCTAGTATAACCATTGTCCTAGTAAGAGTCAGCGGGAGTTTGAGAGCATGAATGCTAACAACAACCACAGTAATATTAAATTCATCATCATCATGTGATTGTCTTCAGCATAGCATATACACAAAATGTTGAGAGACTTTTACGTTGATTATGCAGACCACAAAGTGTTCATTTGGCATAAAAGACGTGAGACGCCAGTTGCAGTTCTGGAGGGTCACAGACAGACTGTCAACTGCGTCCATTGGAACCCAAAAGAACCCAGTATGCTGGCTAGTGTATCAGATGATGGGACTGCACGAATCTGGGGACCAAAGGACAAACAGAAAAGAAGAAAAGGTAAAACTTTGGAGAAATGTATATTTAAACTTTTGTTTTCATGTCAAAATGTATTGTAGATTATATAGAAATCTGAGACATTCCTAAAACTGCACAAAAGTAGCAGTAACATATGTTTCATGCCTGTTTAGAACATATTCTGTCAATACACACAAGTAACAGTGATAGTATACGTTCTGTCAATACATGCATGTAGCAGTGGTAGTATAGTTTCTGGTGTCCACATATGTAGCTATTACCATACACTTGAAAATTTGCCTGAAACCATTTCTGTGAAATAAACTAGTCAAGAGATTTACATCAAATATTGAAAAAATGTAGACAAAAGCAAGAATGAAATTTGCCATCCTGAGGAAATTGACAAGAAAAAGCTTGAGGGGAGGGAATGTTTGAGCCAATGAAATCACATGAAACTGCATGCAAGCACACTCAATGAAGGCCTGATTCGGTGAGCTAGCCAGTGAAAGGCTGAAGAGAAGCAGTTTTATTCACCGGTACAAAAAAAAACTAAACAGAGAATACCAGAACTGAAAAGACAGATGTGTCCGGCCATTGGCACAAATCAAATAGTGATACAACACATTTCCATTCTCTGGACTACATCCTGCTGGAAATCTATAAGGACCATGGTTCTGCTGCCAAAAAGATCGAACAGGAGTTTGAGAATGAATGAATGAATGCTGAAGAAGAAGAACTACTGGACATAACACAAGAAATAAACAACAAATACTGTACCCAGTTTCCATGGAAACAATATCACCATCTCACTATGCTATTTGTATGGTTTGTTTTTGGTACCCATATCAAATAGTCGCTGAAGGCAGAGTTAACTGCAGCAGGGGAAAAGGGCGCTAAAGATGATGATGGTGCAGTGATATATCAGATTTCTTAAACGTCTCTAGCTGGACCTAGTGTTTTACCAATGTACTATAGATATTCTCTGTCACCTTGGTTATTAGAAGTTCTATAGATATTCTCTGTCACCTTGGTTATTAGAAGTTCTATAGATATTCTCTGTCACCTTGGTTATTAGAAGTTCTATAGATATTCTCTGTCACCTTGGTTATTAGAAGTTCTATAGATATTCTCTGTCACCTTGGTTATTAGAAGTTCTATAGATATTCTCTGTCACCTTGGTTATTAGAAGTTCTATAGATATTCTCTGTCACCTTGGTTATTAGAAGTTCTATAGATATTCTCTGTCACCTTGGTTATTAGAAGTTCTATAGATATTCTCTGTCACCTTGGTTATTAGAAGTTCTATAGATATTCTCTGTCACCTTGGTTATTAGAAGTTCTATAGATATTCTCTGTCACCTTGGTTATTAGAAGTACTATAGATATTCTCTGTCACCTTGGTTATTAGAAGTTCTATAGATATTCTCTGTCACCTTGGTTATTAGAAGTTCTATAGATATTCTCTGTCACCTTGGTTATTAGAAGTTCTATAGATATTCTCTGTCACCTTGGTTATTAGAAGATTCAAGACAACATTGGAGGAAACCATAAATTGCAAGAAATAACCACAAGAGAAATGCTGTGTTTCTGTCACGCTTCTAATCACTAGGGATGTAATAGGCATATTGATGATAATTATTCTTGTTTTATTCCTGTACTGAAGCTGTACTCACACGATTTTCTGCATTCTCTGCTTCTTGTGTCATCCACAGATAGTTTAAACAGCTCTGGTCGCAGCTCTCCGGTATGACAGCAGATCTAGCCCTAATGGGTACACACAAACTTATCATCTTACCACAGAACACCTCCCATCTCATCACAGAATATTGTACAAGTACTTTGTATCTATGAACTTTAATTTTAGTTAGTAGCGGATGAGCATTTGTCAAATTATTCCATATCAGACTAGCAGGAATATTGGGTACTAGTTTTTGAGTGTTTCAATTTCTTGTTTATATTTTTGGGGGTTTTGAAAGAAATGTGGTTTGGGAAACAGAAAATGTCAGTAGTTAGGTTACATCCATCATTTTCTTACAATACCAGATTATGTCAAGATGCTTAGCAGAGGGTATTATTAGTTTCTAATCTTGTTATTGGAGTAATGCCTTACTAAGTAAGGTCTGTCTTGTAGTTTAGTTTCTTGAATATGTCTTCTGTCATCCTGATACTGTCAGAATACTCCTGGACTCAATTTTTTCCTATTCTTGTCTTGTTCAGAAGATATTACCATGAGTCAGATTTATTGGCAAAGTGTGTCCAAACCCAAGAACATTTCAAAATCTCACTCAGAACATTAACTTACTATAGTCAAAAAACATCTGGCACAGTCTTTATATATATTGTTCATTTACCTGTTCAGATCAACTTAAGCACCTGTGGCAAATGTGTTTTGTTTATTATATCGGCAAACGTAGACCTTTTATTGAATAATATATAGGCCCTACTTTTAAAACTACACATTTTGATGCCAGTAATTAGTCTAAAATTGTCATCAGTTTAACTGTGGATTGTCTTTGCAATCAGTGGAAGACATTTTTGAGGAGCAAAGAGGTGATAAATCTACATTATTTGACCTTCATTGTCATATTAAGCACTTTCACCATTACTCCTGCATCCAAAGATCAATATGGATATAAAGAGACAGATAATATCTACAATTTTCATACCAACACTTTGTTACCAGTGTCAAACATGGTCTTCGCCCGTGTGTTCCCGGGGCCCGAATGGGAGCAAAGAATAGCAACACTGTTTACCTTCCACGCATGTCGTAAAAGGCGACTAAGGAGGTTATGGGATGGAGTTGGCTGCCCCATCCCATATAGGGTCAGTGACCCAAAGCCATGCTGAAGTCGGATGTGTCAGGCCGAAAGGCGCGGATATCGCAGCAATGCTGTAAACCATGACACAACGCAGTCCTTTCTCTGGACTACATCCTGCTAATCTGCAGGAGTTTGAGAATGAACGCAGAAGAAGAAGAAACATGGTCTTTAACAACCTCGCGGCAGAGAAAAATCATCACATGTGAGATGAAGTGTTTAAGAAAAGTAGCTTTGGTCACCAAGCTGGGCAGAGTAAGAAACGAGGATATCAGAAAAGGAGTAGGAATAATGCCTTGTATCGAATATATAAAATATCAGCAGATAAAGTGGTTTGGTCACATTGTGAGAATGGACCCAAACCAATTACCACTGAGAGCTTGTAACAAATGATCAGCTGGATACAGAGCCACGGGAAGATGGAGAAAGAGATGGATCGATAACATCACGACCACCCTCCACAAACACGGACATTGATAACATCATGACCACCCTCCACAAACACGGACTCAGGCATCACATCTGGCATTGAACAGAAACTTACAGCTCTCACCTCTGCGCTTAGCGGCAAGTGTGGATGCTATCAACCATCTTCCACCTGGGAATAGACAATTGTGATAGATCTATAGGTCTATCAAAAGTTTATAGATCTACTTCTTAGTTAAAGGTGATAGGTAGATCTATATTATTTGTCAAATTAATGGCAATAGATCTACATTATTTGTAAAATTAATGGCAATAGATCTACATTATTTGTAAAATTAATGGCAATAGATCTACATTATTTGTCAAATTAATGGCAATAGATCTATATTATTTGTCAAATTAATGGCAATAGATCTACATTATTTGTCAAATTAATGGCAATAGATCTACATTATTTGTCAAATTAATGGCAATATATCTACATTATTTAAACTTAGTGACAATAGATCTACATTATTTTAATGTAATGTCAATGATCTACATTATTTGTCATCTTAACTCTTTCACCACTATGAGCTTTCCCTATTATTATCTCCCCCATCACTAAGACAAGGGGCACAACTCCTCCAAATTATAAATATGATGATGTTAAAAAAAGCATTTTCTTTCAAACTATTCATCATATCACACTCAGACTTGGTAGATCAACAGAAAAATGAATACTCTTGCATGAACCTATATCAAAGATAATTTAATACATATATATTTTTTAAAATAAACTGTCAAACTCAACATAATGTAGGAAATTTTTTTTATCTGGGGGTGCTGAGTAATGGAGTCATATTGAGACCAAAATATTGAGATATATTCTCAAATCTCCTTTTCCCCAAACAGGTTGATATTCCAGAAATGTTGAATCCTTAACCCTATCACTCCTATGAGATTTCCCAATTGTCAATCCCCCATCCCTAACACAAGGGGCATAACTCCTCCAATTTGTTGATATGATGATATTAAAAATGCATTTTCTTTAAAACTGTCTGTCCTATCACACTCAGACTTGGCAGATAAACAGAAAAATGAACAGTCTCACAGGAAACTATACCAACAATAATCTAACACTTATACATTCCAAAAAATAAACTGTTAAAGTTAGAATTATGAGGTGAAAAAAATTTGTAACTTACATTTTCAGCACAGGAAAAGTATCTGGACTCATCAGTAGTCAATTTGTTAATGTTGCATGATACTGGGCGAAACATTCTCCCTTGCCCAGCCAAATCTGACACAAACTACAACCATAGACGGTCTCATGTGCCCTGTTTCTGCTTCCATGCTGCCGGTTCTTCACACACCAGAAACATGCCCTTTTGTTCCCTACCATACGAATAAGCCTGTGCTCAAGCAGGTTATTGTTACCGACACCCGAAGTTGCAGCATGATTGGTGGGAGCCTTCCTTTTCTTCGATATGTTGCCACTTAAGAAAGCTGAGCTCAAACTCAATCGGAAGGCTATCTGCGCAACATTCTTTTCCTTCGGGTGGGGTCGATGGGAACAAGAGTGAAGGATGGAGCTGTTGATAATGGCAGTTTGCAGGAGGAAGCGAAACATGTACCTCCACCATTTGACAGATTTCCTGCCCACAGGGTAATAGGAACAGAGTTGGTCAAATCTGTCTACTCCTCCCATAGACTGATTATAAACAGCCACCGGGGATGGTATCTGCAAATCTATTTTGCCGTGTGGGGTACGACGTGCCACAGTTGTGAGACCTGGTGTTGTGTTTGTACTCAGAATGGATACAAATCTCTTGTCTCTCCAAACAGTGGCCACTGTGTTACCTTGCTGCCTATACTGCACATCACCTCGCTTCATAGATTTGGTACTCTTAGGTTTGAAAGCATCTGGCCATCCCTTGCGATTTGGCCGTATCGTGGAACATGAGTATGATTTGTTTTGCAACAGATCATTTGCCAGCTGAACAGATGAAAAATAATTGTCATAAAAAATATGGTGATTCTTTCCAAAGAAAGGCCGACATAATTTAGTGACAACATAATGTCCAGATCCATGTGGCATTGGTTCCAGAACTTTGCCAACATAGACATCAAAGTCTAACAGATAACCTGTTGCAGAGTCGGCCGCACACCAGACCTTGATCCCCCATGGGTGTGGCTTACCCTTGATGTACTGCTTGAAGGAAAGACGACCATTGTAAGCTATCATAGCTTCATCAATGCTTATGTTCTTTCCAGGAGAAAAAACAGAAGCAATATTCCCTTTGACCATATCCAGAAATGGTCTGACTTTATATAGGGGATCATAATCTTTGTGGCCTTTGGGATGCTGCCTAGAAGAATCATTCAGATGAAAATATTGAGATATTTTCTCAAATCTATTTTTCCCCAAGCATGATGATATACCTAGAACATTGAGCCTGTCATCTGTACTCCAATACATGCTATACTCAGGCAATACATGTATGCCCATCACGATGTAAATATGGAAAAAAAGTTTTATTTCGCCGGCAGTTACGGGTGACCAGTACTTGTCTTCTTTTCCTGCTAGTTCTTGACGCTGTGTTGCGTACAAATTGGTCTGATCTGCTGCAAATTGATAAAACTCCTCATTGACGATGAGACTAAAGTAATCAAAAGGAGTAGCATTCGCATCAAGATCATGCACAGGGCCAACGTTTTCAATAAAGTTCTCGACTTCCACAGGAAAAATTTTGTCACTCCAGCCGTCATTCATGACGCTACTATTAGTGTCGCTAATTTCGTCCTCGTGGTCCGAATCACTATCGAAATCGAATATAGGAACTTCAACGTCGCTTTCAACATCTTCTACAGCATGTAAATCACATGCATCGTGCATATCACCATCGCAACTGCGGCCGGTCACATCAGTATACATACGAATAATATCTTCCATTTCAAAAACTAGGTCTAAAATTTCGCTACGTCTAAATAATTCGTATAAATACAGTCTTACGTCCTTTCGCTCCGATTGAAAAACTAAAAAGGACGCTGAACCACAGATCTGCGCAATGGTCGTGTTTTTGAATAGATCCGGTGGAAACTAAAAATGTACTATCGATCGCAACGGAACACGTAAAAAAAAGCGACTCCGCGCCGCTCCAGGTGTCAGCACATAGAAGCGACTCCGCGCCGCTCTAAGGGCGAATCGGTTAATCTGTACTCCTATACATGCCATACTCAAGCAGAATACACAGGCCCATCATAACATAAATATTTAAAAAGACGTTTATTTCAGTGGCAGTTACAGATGTCTTATTTCCTTATATTAGCGCACATGTCTTATTTCCTTGTTTGTTCTGTGCGTTATGTTACATACAAATTTGTCCTATCAGCTGCAAATTGGTAAACTTTTCATTGACAATGATGCTAAAGTATTCATAGCGTGTAGCAATCTCATCAAGATTATGTACAGGCCCAGTGTTTTCTACAAAATTCTCAAAACTACATCACGGCGGTGAAATTTGCGATCTCACAAATTAGTACTACGAATTTCCTTCTCGTTGTCGAAAACATTAGGTCTATCTAACAAGGAACATCACTGCCACTTTCCATGTTATATTTCATACGCAATTTGCCTACATCGGGCATATTTCCATCGTAACTACTGCTGTCATCATCAGTGTACATGTGAACAATATCCTCCAATGGAAAAAAACTCTGCTCAATTTTGAAAAATTCGTTCAAAATCTGTCTCACATAATATTTCCACAATATAAATATGCAGAGAAAGAAAGTGTGCACTGTGACCTACACAAAGGTCATGACCAGGTATTAACCCAGCACAAACAAAAAATGTAATATCGACAGCAATGAAACAAGTACAAGAGTGCGCCCAGCGGCAACTGTAGTTGGCTACCAGTAGAAGCGACACACTGCGACTGTAAGGAGGACATGGTTAATGATAATAGATCAACATTATTTGAACTTAAAATGTGAGAACCACTGCTGTAGATGGTGAAAGTGACCCAAAAATGCAATGCTGAAATTGAATGTGTTCTGCCCAAATGCAATCAAGCTGTTACCCACGACATAACGTATTATATTCTTCAGTCCACATCTTGCTAACTGAGAGGAGTGTGAGAATGTATATAGAAGTGTTTCAATCAACTTGTCATTTTCAATATCATTTCATCAGTGCATCATGTTGTTGAACATCTCACACTTCCACATTGGTTCTGTTGTGATGTTGAACATCTCATACATCCGCATATGTTCTATTGTGTTGTTGAACATCTCACACTTCCACATTGGTTCTGTTGTGATGTTGAACATCTCATACATCCGCATATGTTCTATTGTGTTGTTGAACATCTCATACATCCGCATATGTTCTATATGTAGTACATGAAAAATAGATCAAATGTTGCTTAGGACTCGATTTGAACTTGTCCATACGTCTTGCTCCCCCACTATTTGCTGCATCTTCCCTGACCATAAGCCGCATTTTCCCTGACCATTAGGCATCTTCCCTGACCATAAGCTGCATCTTCCCTGACCATATACTTGTCAGTATGGTGTACGCTCTCAGACCATATGCCTGTCGGTATGGTGTATGTTCCCTGAACATATGCATATCTGTATGATATATGTCCCATGACCATATGTTTATATGTGCGGTGTGTGCTGCACCATGTTCTCATACTTACCCCCTACCCCTACAATGTATGTAATTCGTGTATAAATATCTAATCTTTAAAGCTAATGACAATGACAACAACTTGACATGAACATCATAGATGTCAACTAGTATGGATTTTCTGTATTAAAACTGATTTCACCCCCCCCCCATATATTATTATTATTTTAAAAAAAATTATTAAGTGTTATCTCACACGCACATATTTTTGGATTGGCCTAAAAAACCCACAATTTTTGTGTGCTAAATACTAATGTTTTTTTTAATGCTGAAGTAATTTGTTAAAAATACGGATTTATGGAATAATAGGTTAACACATGGTTTTATTGCGTAGTAACCCATATATTTAAACTTCATTTCTGATGTAATTATCAACTTTTGACAGCTGCTACAAAAATCTAGTTGACAAATATAATACAGCAGAATCCCTATATAACAAATTAGTTTGAACCTATGAAATATTTCTGTACTGGTAACAACCAAAATTCACAGCTCTACGGCTCTGTCTTGAAGCTGGTGAATACAGTTGATTGATGAAATCCATATCAGTGTATGACTTCGGCTGGAGAACAAGGAAGAATAACCAAAATTCACAGCTCTACAGCTCTGTCTTGAAGCTGGGGAAGACAGTTGGTTGATGAAATCCATATCAGTGTCTGACTTCGGCTGGAGAACGAGGAAGAACAACCAAAATTCACTATATACAATTATCCACAATGAAGAATAAACTAATTGTGAATATCTTTTTCTTCTTTTGTGTTCATTCTCAAACTCCTGCAGATTAGCAGGATGTAGTTCAGAGAATGGAATTCATTGTGTCATGCATTGATATCAGCAGCTTTTTGCCTGACACATCTGAGTTCAGCACAACTCAAGGTCACTTTGAGTCCTTTATGGGAAGGGACAGCCGACTCAACCCCATAACCTCCTTAGTCACCTCTTATGACATGCGTGGAAAGTAAACAGTTTTGCTATTATTTTGTCCATTCTCTGGCCCTGACAACACATAGGTAAATTGAGGATATAAGTATTGTTAAATGGATAATTTTTTTATAAACATATGCGTTATAAAAGGAGTTGACTGTATTAGCCAAACATCACAATACTTATGTATAACTCCCATGATGCCACAGTACGACTACAAACATAACCAGTCGGTGAGCATATTCAATGTTTTATTTCTTTCTTCGTCAGTGCCTTAATTTGTTTATGTAATTTGTGTTTTTTATGCTTTATTATTGTCTGTTTTGTAGTAACTGATGACAGTTTGGGAGTTGGTTTTTGGCTGTTTTTTTGTTTTAATGAAATGTCAATGTTGTGTGTTTATAAATGTGAAGTGTAGGCCCATACAAAGTATGAAACATGCATAAGTAGTTTGTAAAAAATAAAATGTAAAGGGATATTAAAGATAATTTCATATCTTACCAAAATATTTCTTCTACAATTTTAATAAAAATGATTGATGGAGCAGTGTGTTGAGAAAGTAGTTCAATACATGACAAAAAAATGATTGATGGAGCAGTGTGTTGAGAAAGTAGTTCAATACATGACAAAAAATGATTGATGGAGCAGTGTGTTGAGAAAGTAGTTCAATACATGACAAAAAATCAAACTGTGTGTAAGATGAAAATTTACTCAAATTTAGTTAACATTGATGCTGTAGCATTTATGGCAGAACTATTGTTCATTTAGCAAGTATGTACATAAACCATGTAGCCATAAACCCATCAAAGTTGTAGGGTTACTATATATTGGATGAGTAAAAACGTTGCATTCTCAAGAAATTTATGTCATCAGTGATATGGATGAGTTTTGAAAAATCATGACCTGTCCAGTCCTTGATATTGTCTGTACACAATTTTCTTTGGTGTTGACTATCCTTCATAATATTTCTATAATTTTTGGATGTAATTGGCAGCATCCAACTCCTCTTCAATAGTAGTTATAATTGGCAGCATCCAACTCCTCTTCAATAACGTAACTGAAGTCACAGCACTAGAACCTACCCATATTACAGGGGCCCGAAAGGGGAAAAAAGAATAGCGAGTTTCCTGCCAGGTAAGGACATTTGAGGGATAGAGTTAGTAGTCCATCTCAAAGTAACTCATGGGCCATGCCGATGTGTCAGGCTGAAAAACACAGATATTGCAATTAAGCTGTAAACCAAGGTACAAAGCATTCCGTTCTCTGGACAAAAGTATGGTAGTCTGCAGGAGTTTGAGAGAATTAACACAGAAAAAGAAGAGAAATAACATTCAGTCTCTCTCAGCATTGTGAAGTGTACAGTTGATATATCACATCCTGTTGGCGCTCGCTGTCACCTCATGCTATGTTTAATGTCAAAATTTCTTTGCTCTCAATATGGAAATGTATTACTGGGTAGTAGTTTGTTACCCATAAGTATTCAGTAATGCCCATTTTATGCAATTTTTAAGGAATAATTCACTCTTCACTAATGAAATGTTTTGGTCAAGACTTTGTAGACACTTAATTTCATCTGTCTATTGGCCTGAGTTGATATCACTGTTTATTTTTTGCTTATTAAAACCGCAGAAGACGGACGTATTTGGCGCAAATAAAACGACAACACTGCACATTTCTATTCTCTGGACTTAATCCTAGTGAAAATCTAGTACTACCATTTCCTGCTACAAGAGAGATCCAGTGGGAGTTTAAGAACTTTTCAATGTTTTATTGATATGATTAATTTAGCTATTGACTATTAAGAACAGTGTGAGACATTGACTAAGATTAATTGTCACATCATTATCACTTCAGACATGTCCATAGATGCTCTTGTTTTCTCTTCAGTGCATGGTAACTGTTACAGTTCTGTGTTACTTGATAACTCTTTTCTTGATTCATATATACCGCTCATTTCTGACGACTCTACACATGGCTTCCAGGTAAGACACCCTGGAAAGTCTGTCTACTCTTTCATTTCCTCTAACGGCTGCATATCTGGACACAACAATTAAAGTAGCTTTCTTCAGCTCATGTTGTTTATCCGTCGACAATGACCACTCAGCTCAACTGAGATGATGATGTGTGCCCAACTATGACATGTGTATTATGTGTGCCGACTGTGACTAATGTGTATTATGTGTGCCCGACTGTGACTAATGTGTATTATGTGTGCCCGTCTGTGACTAATGTGTATTATGTGTGCCAGACTGTGACTAATGTGTATTATGTGTGCCCGTCTGTGACTAATGTGTATTATGTGTGCCCGACTGTGACTAATGAGTATTATGTGTGCCAGACTGTGACTAATGTGTATTATGTGTGCCCGACTGTGACTGTGTATTATGTGTGCCCGACTGTAACTGTGTATTATGTGTGCCCGACTGTGACTAATGTGTATTATGTGTGCTTGGAATTGTCTATTACACTCTGGGCATGTGTGGGAGGAGTATGTGAGACATTGAGCAGCTCTTGCCTTTCTTCTACCAAGTTTTTGTCCACAGCTTGATGTCTAAAGTTCTCTGCAGCTGCTGCACTACTCTTGATTCTGCGACGTCAGTCAGATCTGTCTTGTACAAGATTCTTCCATGAATTTGTGTCAATTTTGAAGTGAGTCAGTGATGTCTTAAGAGTGTGTTTAAAATGCTTCCTTTGTCCTCCTGCAAGAGCCCACAGTCCGGAGGTTTGTCCTCCTGCAAGAGCCCACAGTCCGGAGGTTTGTCCTCCTGCAAGAGCCCACAGTCCGGAGGTTTGTCCTCCTGCAAGAGCCCACAGTCCGGAGGTTTGTCCTCCTGCAAGAGCCCACAGTCCCGGAGTTCTTCGTATAACAACTTCAGTGGTAGATGATGATCTTTTATGTGGACCTGTATCCTGCCCAGCTTGTCTGCCCCTTCATAAATGTTGTATGTATGCTTACAGATTAGATTTTATCAGTACGTCACTGTCTGGTATTTTATCCCACCAATGGAAGTTGAGTATCTTACAATGGTAGCTTAGGTGGAAGTGGTTGAGTCTTCTAGCTTGTCTGGCATATACTGTCCATGTTTCTGCTGACAGTTTGTCATTGACTCCAGATACTATCAGCCTAGTTGGATAAACTCTTCGAAAGCTCTCATCCGATATTTATAACACTCAGCATCTTTAGCCATTTCATTGCCCAGGTCACTGCCATAACCTCATCTGTTCTTCTGAAAGCATATTTTTCACAACCATGTTGAGCTGGCTGCAAGTGCTAATGCTGCAGGTGCTAATCTACACTCATGCTGCAGGTGCTAATGCAAAGATACCTTTGCATCAATCTACCCCACTTTTTCACTATTTGAAAGTAATGGTTCTTGTGGACATGTGTACATCTACATTTTATTTCCTATGTACATGTTTGTCTTATGCTCTCTCTATATGAAGTTTGTATAATTCATCTGTAACATTTGTATTCTAAGGCATCTCTCCATCTCTAAACCATCTCTCCATGTCCGCCTCTCACAACCATACAGCACAATAGAAAGTATGAGTGAATAATACAATTTGATATTCACACTAACACTGATGTTGTTTTTCCAAATTAAGATTAGCCTTGACGTAGAATCTAATACAGGACTGTATTTGATTCTTTATCAAAAATACTGAATTCGATAGATTTCTCCTTATCCATACAAGCCATAATCATTATGGTCATAGGAAAACAGCATTGAATCATGACCATCTGCGGTTATAGACCTCTGCATAAAATTAATTAGAACTTCATTCGTTATGTTTTTATTATTATCGTGGTTTTCATTGGTCACTATTTATATACTTAGTCGTATGCCAAACATAGCCAAGGCGATGTCCAATGTCAGTTTTTAACCAACACAGATGTTGGTTTTCCATATTAAATTTAGCCTTGACATAGCTATGGCTATCTACACCCATATCTTTATTTCTTAGATTTTCCATCGCTGCATATGAATATGCATATCTTGGATTGAATCAGACATCACTAATTTATGATGTACATTCCACACTAGATATTATTACATTTATTCAAAATTTTCTCATGGTTTGTTACTTAGATGTTTAAGTTTGTCTATTTCACATGTGCTGCTCATTATGTGCCAAACACACCCTGAGCGAGTTTATCAAAGGTTACTCAGAATGTGCTACCAGCTATCTTCAAGTCTGTCTATTTCACATGTGCTGTTCACCTTGTCTTTAAGAGGTCATGAGTTTGAATCCAGCTGTATCGTCTTGTTTACAAGATGGATTTTTTCAGAAATACCTGTGGATTATCACTTGAAGCTACAGAGTTATGTGCTATAAGTGGAAAACACGGCAGACAGCGTGCCGCTTTGTTGAGAGTGATGGAGTACATATGGGAATCTGAGTACAGTGAAATCAGTCTTCAACGATTTTTGAGTCTTTCGGTCATAATTATTTCTGATGGATATTAGACTGCTAAAAAATCTGTCAGCTACACATACACACTGGCAAAAATACCAGAGGGAATATTGATCTTTAGTAATGTTATAAATATTGGTAACTCACAGTGAGTTTGTCTGTCTTCTGCACTCAAGTCCATAGATTTGGAAAGAGGTTGTACACATGGCAACTAGTATCGATCTTTAAATTTTTTTTTACCAAATATAACTCTGGTTGCAGTGAATAACGACGAAACCGTTATGATTCATCAGAAGTACAGCTCATCCGAGGTAGTATGTCCCTCAAAATACTGTCCTGTCAACATGGGTAAATGGAGGCACCCACAAAATACCGCCTGTCAACATATGTTATGAGTTTTTATTTTTGAACAAATCTGGAAGGTTCTATATATATATATAAAGTAATTGAAATCCACCTAAGCATTATAAGTAGGATTTCAATCTTCAAATAACTCTATGGCTTCAAATTCATTCAGCAAATGAAAACATTCATTATCTAACTATCATCTTTTCCCTGCTTTTGTTGTGAGGCATCAAAGGACTGAATGACAATCAGTTTTCGGGCTATGGCACATTTGGTCGCTTGATATGCGACATATTGTAATATTGCGACATCTCAGAATGTTTGTAACTCCTTCAATCCACTTTCTTGTCTTCCTCTGTATCTTGCTGTTTCCATTTTCATGTTGTATGCTCTTGCCAATAAGGGCTCATTCTCATTAAGTAGTCGAACCATTTTCAATATATTTGACCACAGAAGTAGTTCCCATTAGTTATTTTAACTGTAGGAACACCAATATACTTGACCTCAGATGTAGTTCCCATTAGTTCTTGTAACTACAAGAACAACATTCATTATAATGCATAGAAAATGTTAAAGCTCAATGTTGTGAGTTCAATTTTATACAGATTTTTAAAGACTGCGCTATCTGTCTCTGATATTTGTGAACACCCTTGGTAATGGGAGATGACTACGTTCTGTATTGCTGGTCAGCAAAGTGTTAATACAGAATGGTCCTTCTGGAAGTTGACACGTATGAATTGAATCTAGCCTCCCCCCCCCCCCAATAACTAGGTGATCAGCTTTTATTGTTTTAGTTAGAACCTACACCTCTATAGATACTCCTGTAACTCTTCCATGAGCATATCTACCAGGTAGTTGTTGTGGGCCAAGGTGCATGAGCCGATGGGTCAGCAACCATCAGGTAGTTGTTGTGGGCCAAGGGGCATGAGCCAATGGGTCAGCAACCACCAGGTAGTTGTTATCAGATTGAGAAATAAATGTTTTTCTAAACTTTTATGTAGTTCTAAAATATCAACAATAGGTTACAATTATCAAATATTATTTCAAGAATCAACAATAGATTATTATTATCGAATATTATTTCTCCCTAATTTTACTTGTGATTGCTTTGCTTTAGAATGCATATTTTCCTCAGGAAGACATTATTTCTGTCAACATATTTGATTATTCATTTGTTTATCCATTGTCTAAGACAGAAGATCAATGTCTCAGTATTGATTGCACAAAACATAATCATCTTCCTCACTTCCAGTGATAGAGATCTGCATTTGTTTTTTCTTTAAACTCATTTAGTTTCTTTTATCCATTAATGCTTGAATCTGTGGCAGAGAGGTACAGAACACGTCTCAAATGGCCAAAGTACGAAGATCAATTCCTGTTTGAGACAATTATGCATTAAGACCAAAAATATCAATGGCAACCTGTCGACTATAAGATATTGTCTAGAAAAATCACTACAGCCAAAAGAATGATGGCATCGATTGCTTAATCTTCAATAGGATTTGTTACCAACTTTGTATCGAACAATGCAAAATAAAAGCAACACATTGTAGAATTATTATTGATATGCAGTACTAATGTATTGTCATTGCATTCAGATGTCTCTTTTCAAAGCATTATTGCACTTGTGTACAATTAAAAAAATGGATAGTGGAATGAAATCTGTTGTCTGAAATCTGTTTGTTTGAAGTACAATCTGGCAATTTGTCTCTTACCAAGATTACTGAAGATGTGGGGAACCATTGAAAAGTACAATGAAATCCTGTTACAACGAATCCGGTTTTAACGAATTTCCCATTATAATAATCCTTTTCAAAATCCCCAATTATATTAACTACTTCAATTTTTTTTGTCTACATTGTTTTTATATTGCATGAATTTGAGTGGTCAGCATCTCTACTGGGTCCTACTAGATTTTCAGCAGGATGTAGCCAACATAATGGAAATATGTTTCCGCCGTTTTATTCGCACCACTGGCCAGGCACATCCAACTTTGGCGATAGATAAGGTACTATTTAATGACTCAAAGCTAACTTCATTAGCCTTAGAGTGACGCACATGTGTTATCCTGGGGCCTGAAATGGAAGCAAAGAATAGGAACACTGTTTACCTTCCATGCATGTCATTAGAGGTGACGACAAATGAGATTTTATGTTGGCTGTCACATCCTATGTAGGGTGAGTGACCCAGAAGCCATGATAAAGTTGTATGTGTCAGAATGAAATGTACAGATATTGCAACTAAGCTATAAGCCATAACACAACATATTCTGTTCTCCGGACTACATCCTGCTAATCTGTGGGAGTTTGAGATAGGACACTGAAGAAAACTGCAAAAGAAAACAAACACGTGATATTTATTCCGATGAAGCTTTATTACATCCATCTTGATGAATTAAAATATGTAGATGCTATCAGAATTAAATCAAGCAGAGGATATATTGACTCATGTCAATCCTCAAATCATGGAACATCTCCGATAACGACCTTCCAACAGAATTAATTAGGACCCCATTCGTTATGTTTAAAAAAATTATTATTCTGCTTTTAATCGGTCACTATTTAATACTTTGAATCGCACGTGAAAAATAGCCACGGTGACCAAGTATATAAATAGTGACAAACCAAAATCCCAAGAATAATAAAAAACATAACGAATGTGGTCCTAATTAATTCTGTTGGAAGGTCTTCTATAACTGGCGATGGTCTCGCTCAAATCTGTTGGCTGTAGAAATCATGACAGTAGAGAGATGATGGTAGACTGAAGATTAACCCTGTGATTGCCTTGTGCTGACCAAGCGAAACAACTGTACCATTCCTCTGAGGAATTCAGACAAAAAATGATTATTTTATTTTTTATGAACGTTACATTTATTCTGGAATATTTAGTTGTGGTGCACGAAAGAGATGGCCAGGAAGCTGAAGGTAAATGTTTGCTCACCAAAGACCTTTTCATGACCAATCAACAGAATTATGCCATTACACCTTACTGAATTGTCACTGCAAGAGGCTACTTGGTGGTTTTAATTGGCTGGGGACGTGTGAGTAGCCTCTTTAGTAATGAATAATATGGTAATGTGTTTCTGTTGATAGGTCATGAAAAGGCCTCCAGGAGAGCGGATGTTTGCCGTTAACTGTCTAGCCTTCTCTTCCATGTTCCACGATCTAGCTGTTCTAAATATGAAATTATTCACTTTAACAAACATTTATATATTATAGTCTTTTAATTAAAATTAATAATAGAGCTCTTGATCTGCGAAAATGGCAAATATGATTGAGAGGAAAGAACAGGACAGATGCAAGTAGAACAGGAAATCCAAAGGAGGAAGTGCTGATTGGGTCACACTTATAAAGTCCTTAAATAGAATCCCCAAGGCAATTACTGTCATGGAATCCCCAAGGAACAAGAAAATGACTGGCTAGAAAACATGCAAGCAATAAATCTTCATTTGTTCTTAAACTTAGAGAAACATAGAGGGAAGACAGTACTCCTGGAAATAATAGTATAGGATAAAAGTACACGGTCAATTCCTCAGTCATGACCACTCCGTAATCATGACTGAGGAAGTAGATAAAAAGTTAAGTTTGCTAGCTATCAGATCATCATGTACATATGTACTCCGATCTCCCCTTGAGTGTATCGTCACATACACAAGTGACAGCTTCAATTTTCTATTGGCTGGCGAGCATGCTTACAAACAGTGATACTCATTTCCGATGACACCCCCATCTCTTAGTATTAACTGTTTCCCTTTCATGTCAAGCTACACATGACCACAACTCTGATCTTTATTTCTCAGGTGATTCTTTATAGCACAAGCCACTCACAGTCTTCCTGTACATGACATGGTAACAGCAAGGGCATGCAGCCTTTATAGTACAAGTAAATCACAGCCTCCCTGTAACTCCCTAATGGAACAATTCAGTATTGAGTTTTTCTGGACAGTTTTCCTTCAGGTGGGTTGGAGGAGGGTCACATCTCTGCTCTTCTAATTTGTGAAGACTCTATCCAGGCCAACTCCTTGAAGGAGAGATGGGGGCGTAGCCCAGCCAAAAGAGGCTGGAAACTAATATCGGTTGGGCAATCTCCTATATCGAGCAAGACCACAGTCCAGACCAAACAAACACAGGTGCTGATGTCGGAGATACCAGGCTGAGAAGCACCAGCAACCACGGTATCGTGCAACCCGACTATTACTGCAAACAAGATTTTATGAAGATGACAGTCTTGGGCACATGTCTCATAACAGAAAATCTTTGTTTAGAATTATTTTATCAAATCGTCATGACCATCTTCGACATTCAAACTCATTCTATTTCTCAAAACGATTGCCTGTAAGCTCACACTTTTATTAAGATCCACTAATTTACCTGTGACAGATTTTTCACATGTTCTATAGCCATAAACACTTTATATTATTCAACAATTGATAATAGGTAACTCCTGTACAACTATAGTACTTGTATAGAATACAAGTTTTCTTGTAGTTTTACGGTGACCAACAGACTATCGGACTGTGCTATAATGTGTGCGTGTCTGTGTATATATATATATAATATGGTGCATATATCGCGTAGTTTGTTAGTCACTGTAAAACTATGACAAAACGTCTGTTCTATGTCTACGACAAACATTGTGTTCTACGTGCGTATTATATTATTGAACAGCTGAAGTGCTGACTGGCATATCAATTTGGAATACGACTTACTGAGTAGCAATTTTTCTCAGCTTGACTTCTTTTGGGTTATCGAGAATTGATGGTATTTTTCTACTCATGGACTCCCACAATTTTTTCTGAAAAATACAACAGCAAAATTATTGGCAAAATATAAGTGTTCATTATTTGTTCAGAAAATGCAAGTAATGGTGCACAAATCTCACACTTTGCTATAAAAAATAGGCAGCATCTGTCTAACATGAACCAAATTTTCAACTGAATTTATTCGAGGAATGTCAATCTTTTATAAGCATTCAATAATATGGTCAGATTGTTTTGTGTTCAGTAAATTTCACGGGATTCACAATAAAACTGGATGTCACAAGTTATTGCCAAAGATGTTGTTTTGAAAGTGACCTCTTTCATGACCTCACAAATCATGAGGTGAGTACAATTCAGGTAACCATGAGAAGTTAATGACCAGTTGGACTGAATGAATGATATTCAATAAGTTAATATCTTTTATAAAAGTAGTGTTACTTTTTGTTTAACATTATATACGACTTTAATCAATTGAACCAATTTATGTCTGTACCTAAATAAAGGCTACATATATAAATGTTCATAAGTTTAAAAAATTTGCAATTAAAATTTACCGTATATTTACAAAACATAAATCAAGAATTTGTGTATTTTTCTTCCGCTATTGATGTAGGTGGTTCCGCTTATATATGCACACAACTAATGTTTTAAAATTATTACCAGTAGAAACGCAAAAATGGTAACACAAAATACAACAAAATGGGCATCCAGTAACAGGGGAAAAAAAATACCAGTACAAAAAAGTCATTCAAAGCCAGCATAACTGAAATAATTCTGAAACAGTTCACAAATTTCATTCTCTGTCGTGGAACATCAGGATGGATATCTTTAGTCTCTGTCTCCCCTGACATTGTCGTCATCCTCAAAGATAGCATTATCCTCGCTTCCATCCGTTGCATTACTGGTGGAGCACTTTTTGAAAGATTAATCATTTCGGGCGGAATAACCAACCATGATTCTTTGACCCACTTAGGGAATGTAATGTATTTTTTTTTACACTACCCGTCGTCACAGCTAAATCGGATAGTATTCATTCTATCTTGCTGGAAGTCTGTCCTTAAATGGTTAAAAGGGAGACATCTAGTGGTTTCAGGAGGGAGGTAAGGTCCTAGGATTTAAATACAGACAGCCCCATCTCACAGCATCATTTCAGGCACATCTCACTGAGAAAGTAGAAAAACGGAAGTGCATGGATGAGTTTTATTATAGCTGCCCCCTTCCACTGCCCCACACACTTTATGCATCCATTCCAGAGTGTGACTTATGACATACATGGAAGGTAAACAGTTCTGATATTTTTTGCTTCCCTTTTGGGATCTGGCAACACCTGAGCGCTGAGCGACTATGCGTCATATTACTTTGTCCAGCTCTGTGGCAGAGTCATACAGAGAGCATCCCAGAAGGCCAAGGTACCAGGTTCAAATCAAGCAGGAAACCATTGTTTATTCTTCTGAAAATTGAGAACGCAATGGCAACTTACTGAATATACATAATCTAGAAATCACTAGTGAAGAAAATCCTGGGTGGATCACCACAACTGGAATAATAGGATATGCTACTACTAGTAGGTATTGAGTGGGTTGGGTGGGTGTTGCTTGCAAATGCTCTTCCCCCCCCATCCCAAAAAAATCAGAACATTCCCTTTAGCACTATTAATTTAGCAAATGGGCAGGTAAAATCACATTCTTGGCAATTTGCAATTTAAAAAAATTAAATCTCATGGAAACGAAGAAATTATGCAAGAAAATGAACAAATGACTTTTTTGTGGGGAGTAAACATCCCCCTTCTTCCCTCCTCCCCAAATTCTGCTGAAGCTGAAGATAAGATGAATCTACTTCCCTGTATGCTAACAACATATTACTTGACTAAATTTCATGAAGCCTGCTGAACACCTTACCTTCTCATCTTGAATAAAATCATGAGATTTATCTGTGGAATTTCTTGGTTGCTTGGGTTTCACACTGACATTTTCTGATTCTTCTCTTTGCCTTTTCCTCTCTGAAATGTCTCTGAGAATTTGATTGGTTGTTTTGCCTTTCGATAATAAGACGTTATTTTTTGTTGTGTTCTTAGACAGAATTCTGGCTATAACACTTGCCATACCAGATTTTTCATCATCTTGAGCTTGTGGGGAATTTAAACTTTCATTTTCATCATCTGGTTCTGATATCAATCTATGTTCATTTTCATCACGTAACTTTGAACTCAGCCTTTCCTCATTCTCATCTTCTGGTTCTGAAGCGAGGCTCTCGTCATTCTCATCTTCTGGTTCTGAATTTTGCCTTTCATCTTCTGGTTCTGAAGCGAGGCTCTCGTTATTCTCATCTTCTGGTTCTGAAGCGAGGCTCTCGTTATTCTCATCTTCTGGTTCTGAATTAAGTCTTTCCTCACTCTCATCTTCTGGTTCTAAAGGTAGTCTCTCTTCATTCTCATTGTCTGGACTGGAGTCCAAGGAGTTCTCTGTAATGACAACCAAATAGTAAATATTTACTTTTTTCATGCACATGACTTGATTATTGAGAAAGATTAAACAATTTGAGGGCAGTGCAAGTAAAAAAGTTACCCCCAATCACTGCCATGAAATTCTTGTTAGATTTTCCCAGCATTAAGGTACTGCATCAAGTGGTGCAGGTAAGGGCATACTTTAATATATCCAAAAATGGCAACCACCAATTACACCAAAATCTAGATGAGTCAATGGGACAATGAATCAAATGGAAAAGTCTTGGATGGCAGAAGCAGAGGACACATTGCTCAGAGTGTATGAATTGGAAAAAGTAGGAAAAGGCAGTGAATAGGTGGATGTGGACAAAGAGAAAAAGCTCTGGACAAATGTAATAATACAATTCGGGAAAGCGTGCAAGGAATAGACTGGTGTCAGAACAGATGTCACAGTACAAGAACTATTTCAGAGGCGCTCACAATCACAAGACGCAATCATATATACTGATGTACATACAATCACAAGCTACAATCATATATACAGATGTACTTACAATCACAAGCTACAATCATATATACAGATGTACTTACAATCACAAGCTACAATCATATATAAAGATATGTTCACAATCACAAGACGCAATCATATATACTGATGTACATACAATCACAAGCTACAATCATATATAAAGATATGTTCACAATCACAAGCTACAATCATATATACCGATGTACTTACAATCACAAGACGCAATCATATATACAGATGTACTTACAATCACAAGCTACAATCATATATAAAGATATGTTCACAATCACAAGCTACAATCATATATAAAGATATGTTCACAATCACAAGCTACAATCATATATACAGATTGCTCAATCAAAAGAGAAACAAATAAGTGTGGATGGGTTTTGTTGTCTACAAGAATGGGAAAAAAGATGCTTGAAAAACCATCTGTCTACTTCACTACAACACCGAGCATGAATATAAAAGCGGTGACTTGCATTCACTTGGTTGGTGACTAAAATATCAAATGATACAGTGATACTCTCTATTCCCAGGCGGTCGTTGATTTACACAGCATGTTTAAATGCCAGTACATGAGCAGCATGACATCATTTATCTATCCTCTATTCTCTACTTTTGCTGTAAAGTGTCACAGGATTGAATGACGATCGGTTTTTGGGCTATGGCACGATTGGTACCTTGATATGCAGTAATATTGTACGTCTCAGTACTAAGAATGTTGGTAACTCCTTCAATCCACCTTCTTATTGGTCTTCCTTTGCATCTTGTTGTTTTTCTGTTCATGTTGTATGCTCTTGCCGCCAGCCAATAAGGGTTCATTCTCATTAAGTGGCTGAACCGTTTCAGTCACTATTTTTTCAATATATTTTACCTCAGATCTTGTTCCAACAGTTTTTGTAACCTCACATGATCTCTTCTGTTTACTGCTTTTCTTAGACATCTCATTTCACATGTAGTCAGCTTTCTCTCTTGTTCTTTATTTAGTGTCCACATCTGATATCGATAACAGAATGTTGGTATGAAGATTGAATTTATGATTTGCCTTTTATTGGGATAGATTTATGTTCATAAATTTAATTATTTCTGGTTCTTTATTGTTGATGCCACAGATATTCCATAAACCTATTTTAACTGTTGTGTTGTTTATGCTGGATTGTTATTTGTGCCTGCAAACTCTTCTCAACAATGCGCAGAGCATTACATGGATTAACTGTCCAGGTCATGCTGGGGTCAGGGGAAACGAAAGAGCCGATATGTTGGCTGGTAAAGTCTTGGTGAACAGCACTGAGATAAGAAGAGGCAGGATTTAATTGATTAGAGCAGTCATGGATACCCTACGAGAAGATGAGGAGGAGGTTGAACGAGACAATGTACATATTCAGAGAATGGTAGAAATGGGATTGACTAGAAGCGATGGGAGAAAGTGCTCCCTCTCCAAAAGGATCTGAAGAACGCATAATCAACAACTGACAGGGACACTGAGTTTATACACTTTTAGATGGCTGATGGAATGGCAAGCATAGCATATACATGAATGCCCCCAGTGATGTGATGCTTGTTCCTAATCAAGAATTATGCCCTGTGGTTATACTGATCTTTGATAGATTTTCTAATTTTCTTGCACAATCTCTAGAGCAGATTTCTGTGAACACTCAAATCCCCTACTGGTTTACTGGACCTGTGGTAGTTTCATCATTCCATGTGCCTGACCAGGCCATGGAATATCATTTGTTATCCTTCCCGAAACATTCTTGCTATTCCTTTATTGTTGTCTTTGAAACATATTTTTCAACATACACCGCCTAGATTCTTTGATGAATGGTGGTTGGTCAACATCCTTCGACTGTAAATAAAACTGAATCACTGCTTGTTGGTTAAATTTTGATGGATTCGTTATCACGCCGGTCATTTTATTGACTGCCTGAACAAGAAACTAAGTATATGAAGAGAATGACCAATGTGACCATTTGTTCATCAATGTGTGTTTTTTACATCAGTGATGACATATTCACGCTCCTCGTATAGGTGACACAGTATGGGTGGGTTTCATTTGAGCATGCTTCGTACTACAGAATGAAGAAGGTAATACTGGAGCCTCGTATTAGAGTGACAAAGACAATGCTGGAGGTGATAATCCACATACAAAGAATTAGGCCTACAGAAATGGAGATAACCAGGTGTGAGGGGAGAAAGAGTGTTCCTTCTTTGAAAGTTATACAGATCACATGGGACTTTGCCTCTGCTTACTCTTAGATGTCTGCTTGAAAGCAGCACTTATGGGAATGTCATTGTCATCACACTTATTGAGTTTTATTAAGGAGACAGAATTACAGATATAGACATGTTTCAAGTGAACGAAAGAAGAAGAAGAAATCACACTTATGTGGGTTTCTAATCTCATCTAATAAAGTATTTTAAACTTTAGACGTAGGCCTCATTTATTTTTCATTTTGAGCCTAACCTATTTATAATAGTAATAAAATACTAATAGTAATACACATTTATTTTATTGACAGCAATATTGACCCTGATTTACATCACTGAATAGGAGATCGGAGCTTTCTCTGTAATAATTTACTAATAATGACTGGAAATTGGAAGTAGTGTCGTGTCAGAATCTATCATTTCAATCAATGATTTAAAATTAATGGAATTGACTGTCATATATATATATATATATATATATATATATATATATACATATACATATACATATACATATACATATACATATACATATACATATACATATACATATACATATACATATACATATACATATACATATACATATACATATATATATATATATATATATATATATATATATATATATATATATATATATATATATATATATATATATATATATCTTTCAAAGTTTCATATAAAATTTAAATTCTTTTAAATTTTGATGAAAAACTAATTCATAACTAACTTTTTTCAGAATTGACCTACGAACTTCATTGAGGTATCATTGAATTACAATTTTCAAGGGCTATCTAGCTGTGGCAGTGTATAGTCTACTTCTACTACTAAATTTTAAATACCCATTTTATTTTAAAATTTAGTTATAATGAAACTGAAATACTAAATTACTATTTACTAAATACCTAGCCAGAGCCTACTAGGGCAGGCTGCCTAGGTGTTCGTGTTAGCCTAGCAGATGCACGCGATACACTTTTAGTATCCGATACACTGACATTAAAGTAGATAACATGAATACGTTGTAGGAAAATACAAATCACATCATGGCCCAAGACAGAGAAGGGTTCAATGAGTTAATTGGGAAGACAACGACGTTCTGGAGGGAATCCTACGTCACATGGCAACAACCTAGAATTAATTGTGTCGACATCGAGTTTGACGATCTGATAGCAGTGATTGTGATGATTTGACGATTAGCGTAATTATTCGAATGTTCACTGGCATGCAGTTTCAACAAATGCTATACATTCAACCCCGAATTTATGTAAATCTTACCGCTATTATCACTATCGAAATAGTCTCCTTCATGAACGACAACCTTTGCTTTTTTCAACATCGTTGTTTTCTTGTTCGCCATTGTTATAGATGCTTCATAAAATGTTAACCTCCGAAACGAAATTTTACGGAAGTGCGTTAATTAGAAAAATACACAATACATGTGTTCATAATATTACAATATCAAACCAAACATGTGCTATTGACAAATTACATGCATTTGCGATTTTTCACATACAAATGAAAGAAACTCGATTAAAGAAACATGGAATATATTTTATTTATTTTATCTTTCATGTATTTCACTGTTCATAATTTTTTAGTCAACTTTAATCCTACTTTCGGTTTTTTATTTCACATCTAGACAGCTGGTTACCTACCTACAGCTGTTTACAACAGAATGAGATGTCTGAGAAAAGCCATAGGAGTGACCAGAAGACACAGAGTTAGAAACGAGGTCATAAGAGAAAGAGTTTCATATCAATTCTACAATACATACAAAATCAACAAATGCAATGGTTTGGTCATCTGGAAAAAATGCCGTGATTCATTCGTTTATAAAGTAAATCATATATGACAAGAGAAGAAACAGAACGAAGAGCCTTAGGAGTAGACCTAGAGTACGCTGGGTCGACAACATCAAAGAGACATTACACGAACACAAAATAAGATTATCTGAAGCTGCCAGAAAAGCGAGACAAGAACATTGTATCTCCCTCGACACCCGTTAAAGGGTAAAAGAGGAAGAAAACGGAGATAGATAGGTATTCTTCATATCATATTCAAGTGCCAATCCGGCACGCATAGGCGAGCAGAAGTCTCCACAACTTCATATCTAATGTTTCATAACCATATCGTTGTTGATTCTTTGCCATGTCCAAAATTTTACTCTTAGAGACATTTCCTCAAGCTGCTTCCCTCTGCCCTCCGTTCGATGATGTTCTTTACACCAAAAATATTCACCATGTGACATAGGTCTATTGTTTCCAAAACGTGGTCTTCTAATGGATTCGCTGAACAGTCCGCCGTTCTGGGTGAGTTGACCTGCCGAAGCTAGAGATAGCCTATGTTTAAACAATCTGATAATCACAGCACAATCGTTGGAGTGGGGGGACCCTCTTCCCTGTTGCTGTTAACTCTGCCTTCGGCTATTAATATTTCTATGCTGCTATGTCTTACAAATTACTTTCATTTACTATTTTTCACATACAAATGACAAATTGAACATTGGTCTTTATATGACCATAAAAACTCAGCTTTCTTGTTAAGATGTTGTTAAGGAGCCAGCCCTCTTCAACATTTATTAATCTTAACACTTCTTGGTTTGTCTTTTTAGCTGTCCATGGTAGGCCCATATGCTTACAATTCTTCTGTAGCATCTCATTTTGAAAGCCCTGAAATATGATCTTTCTGATATTAGTAAGTGACCCTTATTTCAATAGAAAACACCAAAGTTAAACAAGCCAACAAATTTAAATACCTAGGTATCATTTTTTCCTAAAATGGAAAACTAGACAGAGAAATAGAAACAAGGTGTCAGAAACACAGTGACTTACCAACTTTCACCTTTACTTCTCCACCCAAAGATCAGGATAGAAATCAAACAACAAATAATATCTACAATTTTTATACCAACACTGTGTTACCAATGTCAAACATGGTCTTTAACAGTCTCGCTGCAGAGGAAAATCATTATATGTGAAATGAAGTGTCTGAGAAAGGCTGCAATAGTTAATAAAACAGATAAAATAAAAAATTAGGAAAAGAGTTGGTATAATATCATGTACTGAACATATTGAAAGACAGCAAGTAAAATGATTCTGTCACCTTATGAGAATGAAGCCAAACCAAATACCAATAAGAAAATATAACAAATGAATATCCGGGTGTAAAGCCAAAGGTAGACCAAGAAAATGTCAAGATAACCTTGAAAAAGCATGGACTTAATGCAACCAAGGTGACACATCTGGCCTTGGAACGACTGCTGAAGCTCCCACCCATACGCTTTACGACAATTAAAGGAAGTGTAAAGAATAACAATACTGCTACCTGCCTGGCACATCATAAGAGTTGACTATGAAGTCTTTGGGGGGATTGTCTGTAACATTCCAAAGAGCAGGGATTCTCAACCTTTTCAGATCGTGAGTACCTCAGACAAGAGTATACTTATACAAACAAGTATCCACAGATTATCCAGGCAAGATCATGCCCATTAAAAAAATTGAGTATACCATGTACTGCAATGTTTAAAATCTTTAATCAGCGTTGCCATACACACATTTTTATATGTTTACACTTCTTCTTCTTCTTCTGCGTTCATTCTCAAACTCCTGCGAGATCTCTTGTAGCAGAACAATGGCCGTACTAGATTTCCAGCAGGATGTAGTCCAGAGAATGGAAATGCGTTGTGTCGCCGTTTTATTTGCGCCAATGGCCCGACACATCCGTCTTCGGCGGGGTTTACAATTCAACAAATACTAATTCAGTCTTGGTTTAAACCCATAGAATAATATTCTGTATTATATATGGTCACACTTCATAAGAGTTTTCCAGATAAATTTTCCTGGCACCTTTCTATCAGTAAGATAAATTTTATCTTGATTACCCTGTATTTTGCTAACTCTTCTAATAACTACAGGTGTATTTTAATAATAGCTATACTATTATAATACAACTATTCCAGTATAGTTTGTAGAAGATAAATGTCAAGACCTCGATGGTTGGTTGCTGATCCAGCGGTTCATGGGCTATGCCCTTTGACCCAATGCCATTATATAATATATACATGTGTTTGTTAGCTGTTGTTTTGTTCCATATAATGTGTTTCATTTATCTGGCCTTGGAGGGAGAAGCATTTTCTCATCCAGTGCTGGCATTGAAAAAGGTAGTGGTGATCAACAGTTTCATAGGGATGAGTGCACAGCCATCACTCTGGAGTGTGTTGTGGTTGTATTCTGTTCAGGTGATTGTTAAATAGTACATGTGTGTGAAGTCGGAAGATGATACTCTGGTCTTTCCTTCCCAGGAGGTTGATGTTGTCTTTAGAATTTGGGCTGGTCATATATTTATATCTGTTCATCCAATTTTCTTTGTTCACAGATTTCAACATCATTTGAAATGTGTAAATAGTCATTTGTGTATATGGCTATTCTCGTTGTGCTCCCTTCTATGCTAGTCTGTCTGCCTTGTCATTGCCAGGTGTGTTTGAGTGGCCAAAAATCCACTGTATAACAATGTTGACTTCATTAGATGCAAGCAGCTGGTTTCCTTGGTGATATATTTCAAATAGCTCAGGTTTTCAATGTCCATCACATTCTAGTGCTTGTTATTGTCTAAGCTGTTATTTCAGCTTCATAGTTAGAACATATCTTCCCACAGGCATCAAACAACTCATCAGATGTTTTGTCTGGATATTCTATATAGACACCATAACCTGCTCTGATGATGGCTTTGAAGGCAGGCAGACCCATCAGTATATACATGAATCCATTGTTCTGGGTAGGTGTCTATTGTTTTCTGTGTTGCTGTCATAAAACTTACTGAGCCAGAACTTTTCATTGCATTATCTCTTAATTGTGTCTTGATTTCTGGCAATTTAAAACTTGCGTGTGGTGGCAAATATTATTCTACTCTTTTCAGTTCTTGTCTGGGAGGTGATAGCTGTCTTTTATTTCATTGACATGGCTAGGGACTGACTTACTTTTAAATTCTGCAGTTGCCAGTTTTCTACAAGTTATTTATTTGGGCAATCTTTGTTCACTCTTTTGCTTCTTTCATAATTCTCCATTGTAGACATATCCGTATCTCATGGGGTTCTACATCTGTATGTGTTTCACATGCAGTCATTCGTGTAGATCTCATTGCTCCACTAAAAAAGTGTAGGTTATTGTTTTGCGCTCTGTCTAGAGATTCTACATTTGTCTTGGACAAGACCTTGATGAAATGTTTGGTTGGCTAGTCTTGGCACTTGAATTCTTAAGTATCTTGCTACCAGTATCAAGCACAGACATTTATCTAATAGATCTATTACACAATAGATGAGTAAAGCATACCAAGAACTAGGGCAAATGACACCAATCTTCAGAAACAAAAATGCAGATTCAAACACCAAAATAACACTATTCAAAACGATTATTATATCAACGCTGTGCTACCAATGCCAAACATGGACAGCGATAGCACAAGACAAACATAAACTTGTGACAGCTGAAATGGCATGCTTACGCAGAATCCTAAATATATCGCTAAGAGACAGAGTGAGGAATGAGGACATTAGACAAAGTACTGTTTCATTTATTGTTATATTATAAGAATGTATGTGTATTCATTGTAAAACACAAAAACAATATTTATCAGGAGGTGCCACATTTCTGCATGGAATATTATTACACTGTATGTCAGCCTAGACCTAGTGTTGGATGGACGGACATTGTATGCAATTTCTTCACGTTTTATTAGTTTGTTCAGTCCATATTATATTAGTTTATTCTGTGTGTGTGATTATCCATTGTAGTATTTCAGTGGGGAAAAGGTTTAGCTAGTGGTGCCCATCTCCTCTCCAGCTGTCCTTATGATGTGGTTACATGGCTGTGTTTTCTCTCTCCGTCTCCATTGCACTTTGCTGATGTTGACACTACATCACGTTTGAACTTTGAGCTGAGCGCATCGCTACCATTTCACTAGGTCACAACCTTACGTCGTACGCATCCACATAAAGACTTCTAAACTTGATAATACCTTCACTATGTTGTTATCTTTTAATCCATGAATGAAGTAACCTTCAAGATATTATCCCGACACATTTTCAAGATATTTCCACACTCATCCGCATCGCTGAGGATAGAATTCGCTGGAGGACTCTGTGTGCTGAGGCATCCAATGTGGTACCCCTATGACCCTGAAGGGTTACGGGTTTATTGATTGATATTAGTTTAGATATGAAACAACATATACAACAGGAATAGGTATTTAGGAGGATCTATCAGTGTTGCCACAGATTTCTCAAGTATTAGGGTCATCAAGAAATTATATTTGTGATTTTTTAAATGGCGTTAACATCAAAATCACTAATTTAATACTAAATTTTTATTCTAGAGCGAACACTGAATGAGGGGTTTCTGCTAGGTTTAGCTTCCTAGGCATTCATTCTACTCTAAATAAGTCTTCTGTAAATTTAATGGCATCAAAATAAAATGATCCCATAGCCCCTACAAATTTTCATAGATCTATAACATTATAATAATAATAAAACCAGGAACATGTTAGGATCATAGTGGGACCACAAAGGAGCCATCAGCACAAAAAGTTTACCAAAAATCCCAATTCTTAGCCATGAGGAAGCATGTTAAAAAAGTACACCTTGACCATTCTTATATATTTCTTCTTCTTCAGTGTTCATTCTTAAACTCTCTCTCTTTTAAAGGACAATGTCTTACTAGATTTCCAGCAGGATGTAGTCTTGAAAATAGAAATGTGTCGTCGTTTTATTTGTGCCAAAACACATCCTTCTTTGACCAAGACCATTCTTATTTGTTATCATGGCAAGACTTTTTTTGGAGCCCTTTCACCCTCAAACATTAGTTTACATGAGACTCTCTAAGTATCTAATTATAAAATTATAAACTTGAAAACAAATTTTAAAATAATTATAAACGTAAAAAACAAATTTTAAAATAATTATAAACTTAAAATACAAATTTTTAAAAAATATTTTCATTTATAAAATAGTGACCCATAACTCTCAATCATAAAAATCAAAATCAGAGTTGTCTTCTGGGCGTCTGCTGCTTCCAAATATCCCAGTATCCACCTCTGTATCCGTATCAAGGTCTGAGCTAATTTTTACACCTGCAAACACAAATATTCAGAAGAGAGATATTTTATCTTCATGGTTACTGTATACATTTTATTATCATTTGTTCTCCTCATACTCCCACTGTTTGTTTGTTTGTTTTTCGTTCGCTCCATTGTAACCATCACGGATATCCGTGCGAATTCCGCCGGGAGCGTGATTATGTTGTGCCACCGTTATGCGCCTTGTAGGCCTAGCACATCCGATTTCGGCATGCCTTGACAATTCGGGTGGGCTACCCTTAGCCTGTGACAGCCTCTATATCTGTCTCCAGGCACGCGTAGTGGAGACTCTTTGCCCAGACGATGTTTTGCTCTCGTCTCACTCGAACGAGGTGTTCCACTGTCTATGAACTTGCCTCGTGTAATTGAACGTGCTGTGCCTGTGCCCATTGGGTACCAAACCGTTTCTCATCCGTGAGCCTGGTTCCTTAAGGGGAAGAACTCAACAGAGGAGTTGGACCCTGGCTCTTTCGCCCTCTTAGCCGAGGTGTCATTCACCGACATCGTGTACCCCTTGTCCAAGTTCGAGTCTCACACCACGCGTTTGGGAGCAAGGCGTTCTCGAGCTGAGCGTCCTTGTCCCAATAGCGCCTGAGCCCATCAGGTACTGAACCCTTTCTCTCTTCAAGTGTATTTCCGGTGTAGGAAAACCTGACAGTAGAGTTGGGCCAGGGCTAAATCGTTGTCCCTTTTGTGCCTGAGCGAATCGAGTACGGAACCCTTTCTCTCTGCAAGTGTACTTCCGGTATAGGAAACCTTGACAGTAGAGTTGGGCCAGGACTGCCATCTTTGTCCCTTTCTTGCCTACACCCATCGGGTACAGAACCCTTTCTCTTTGCAAGCATATTTCCGGTTTAGGAAGGCTCGACATTAGAGTTGGGTTAGGTCTTTTGCTTTACCAAACGCCGATGGATGGGTCTGGGTCTCTGCCTGTTAGGAACTCTGGTAACTAGAAGCCCGTCTCGAGTTGACGGAGCTTGTAGTTCCCTTTCCTAGGGACTTTTCACTTTCTATTTGCAGTTCGCGCTGCCCTCTAGCGCTGCCCTCTAGCGCTGTTCTGCCCTTTCATTGTTTCATTGTACTCTGTATGAAACATATTTGTCTCTCGCCATGCATTTACCTTTACGTGCATTTTACATTGGCCGCCCCTCCAATGTTCGGACTGGACTGACTAGCTTCACTGTATGTCGACAGTGTCGCTATATGTGGTGATGCTGGTGGTGTCGGAGATATTGTCTGTCTCTTGTGCAGTCAAATCTCTTTCCATCTGCTACCTCCACATTCTCGGACACGATCCCCAAATGATTTGGCCAGAATCAGCATGAGCTGCTGTATTTCTGTTTCCAGGGTGCACCGCGTGGAGGTACATTTGGGATCTTGGTTATCTGCTAACCCTGGGTCCGCCTAGAGCAATGCATTCCCTTTGCACTCCACTCCCACTGTATCTCTCATGCAGTGGATAATCAGGGCCATGGATACATTTTCTGTATGGATGGGGTTTACCTAAAACACAATGGCATTCACCTGTATTCGTGTGTAATGCTTATTTTTTGTTGATAAATGGGATGACCTTTCTGCGAAAAATGTTAACAGAAGTATTTTATCCACCTTTAGGCTATATTCATAGCATTAAAAGTTGTGTTCTGATTGGCTAGAGGGGGGAAATCGAACCTCCTCCAAACTATCCTCCTATCTACAGACTTTAAGACAATGGTCCTACTTTCTAGCAGGATGTAGTCCAGAAAATGGAAATGCGTTGTTTCGCTGTTTTATTTGCACCAATGGGCAGACACATCTGTCTTCAATGGTGTATATATTATAAATTCATTTTAAGCACAAATTGTTTTGTTTATATAAAATGAGATAAGTTTAAAGAAACAGCTACAATAGGCAGTTTTTTTTTTTTACCAAAGTAAAGATTCTAACTGGACAATATACTTCTTCTTCTGTGTTCATTCTCACAAACTCCTGCAGATTAACAGGATGTAGTCCTGACAACAGAGTGTGACGTGTTGAGGTTTGCCTCTTTGCTGTGATATCTGCGCCTTCAACATAACAGATCTGATATCAGCATGGCTTATTGGTCAATTTGATCATATATTGAATTGGTTGGCCAATTCCACCCCATAACCTTATTAGTCACCTCGTATGACATACATGGAAGGAAAACAGTGTCATTCTTCTTTGCATCACTTTTGAGTAAACATGTGAATGTAAGACAGTAGATGGTATCAAGTATAGAAAATAAATAATTGAAAGTCTTAGTTACAGTAGAATTTCATTTTTGTGTCTTGAGAGCACCTCTTATGTATCTCTATACTAAATTTTGCAGCTTTGTTTCAAGAGCCAAGCAGAATTTGTATCTTCTGTGTTTGTTCTCAAACTCATGCATATTAGTAGGCTGTAGTCCAGAGAACACAAAATATGTTGTGTCATAGCTTACAGCTTGGCTGCGATATCTGCCCCTTTCAACATGACACAACCGACTTTAGTATGGCTTCTAGTCACTTTGACCCTATATGGGATGGGTCTGCCACTTCACCCCATAAGCTCCTTAGTTGCCTCTTACGACTTGCATTTAAGGTAATAGTGCAATTATTCTATGCTCCTCTTTTGGGCCCCAGCATAAATCTGAAAGAATTTACATTATGCTGACAATCTTAAAAGTAAAGGTAGGTCCCATGGCAGAAACTTGCCGCCGAGGATGACGATAACACTTCATGTACTAAGCCGCAGCAACTATTAGGTGAGGTGGCCAGTTCTCTTCCTTTATGTCTTTACCTCCCCTTACTCATGTGTCAGGTACTCATTTACAGCTGAGTCAACTGGAGGAGTGGTCATGTTAAGTGAGAAATCACAACCTGGATTTTTTTCTTGTCCGGACGTCATTTCAAACCTGGCACACTGTAACCCGGTGTAGCAAGCAAGCTCACTATCAACTAGACTACCAAGTTCCTTTTTAAAAATCTTGGAGAGTTAAAAACAAGTAGGAACAAACAAATATTTGGAATTTCACAAAATTAAACAGATTGTGAAGTTTATAAAAAGAAACAACACATTCTGTTTAATCATTAAACAAAATTTAACAAATTGTGAAGTTCATAAAAATAAACATATTCTGTGTAATCATTAAGCTCTAACTTACCTTGAAATTTTGATGGTGGAACTCGAGATGAATTTATGATGTTTCTGAAGAGTATATGTCATTTAAAAGATTAATTCTGCTACAAAATACTTCACGTTAAATATGGTATCTGGTCCAATCCCAAAACAGATGCCTACCTCGTTTGATTATTTCCCTTGGCTATGTTGATCAGTTTAAGTTTATCATTTATTAATTTACATATTAATTTATTTAGGGTTAAGTTAGTAATGTAAAACACAACTCTCCTAACCCTAAATAAATTAATATTTAAATTAATTATTGATATAATATTTAGATTATTATCCCTAAAATAAGCAGGTAGGCATCTGATCTGGAATTGGACCTGGTATTTAAATATAGAACTTCATACCTAAACTCAACTACTTAACACAGTCTATACTTGAGGTTGCGGTAAATGGATTACCACAGCCTCTACTATTTTTGATGGAAAAAATATCTGATATTGCCAATTTGGACTATTTGTCCACGGTTGAAAGGAGCATATCTCGCCACAAGAGAGTTAAATGTATATTGTCCTACTCTCAGGGTTTATATGGTGGTACCATTTTTCATCTGACAACCTTCTATATTATTATTTTTATTTGCTAAATTTTTTATTGTTCACACGAGATCACTTACTTTCCTGATATTCTTTTTTTTAATCCAGATGATGGTCATCACCGGCCATCTCTGCAAATATTGGACACAACAGACCTCTAACACCCTTAGTCTCTGGGTGGTGCACACTGACAAACTGTATCATGTCCATCTGATGATGTGTCAACATTTATTTTTATTTTATTACATATTTTCAAAATAATTTCAGACAATGACCTTCCCATGACCTACTCAGACAAGTCTGTGATCACCCTACCCCAATTGTTTATTATTTCCTTCGTGGTCCCCACTAATAAATTGTGATTCACAGGGGGAGAAATATTGTTCGTGTTGAGAATCCCTGAGATACATGGTCAATGATTGATAATCAATGATACTCATGATAGAAATAATAAGATCAGCAAACAATTACATTGTAGACCAGAGAATTATAATAAGTAGACGATAGGAATTGAGTGGATAGTGCACCCACCTCACATAATCCAACTCTATCGTATTAGCTTGTGATTCTTCAATTAACGTTATAACTGAATTTAAACTATTAATATTATAAAAAATAACAAAACTCACCTTGTTTCCATTGCTGTAGGAACATACACATGCGGTGTTGTCGGAAGTGTTAGTGAACTTGTCTCTGAAGGATTATCAACTTTCGTTATCCTCTTTTCAGTGGATACTGTGCTGATGGTTCAAAAAAAGGTAGAGCATTAATAATAAAAACTAATGTAATACTACAAAAACAGAGTAAATATGCATGAGATGTCATGGCTTGTTTCAACAAGGCAAAATCAACAATAATTTAATCACTAACAAAAATTGATAGCATTTCCTATTCAGGATATTGCAGCATTAACAATCCTATTCAGAATTAACAAGCAAAATTAATAAACTAACATAACTTTGATTATTGCATGACAACATTTCTGTTATTATGACTGGATTTTTTTCTGGTATCTGTATCATGACTACCATACACTGTCTTTATCAGGATAGATCGCCTGAGTGGTAACCCTGGACTGTAATCATCCCTGGACTTTAGTTCAGGGAGCAAAGAATAGGGCCACTATTTTCGTTCCAGTCATGTCGTAGGAGGCGACTAAAGAGAATTGGGGGTAGCCTGACGGTCTGTCACCTGTAAAAATCGTCATTGTCATATCTTGTCTAAATTTTTTACTTTTATCTTCTATCAAATAACCCACATGGATGGTGAAGAGATGTATGCCAGCGGGAATTGCAACTTTGTGGCAGACTCCTTAGTGAAGGGGAATACTAGATGTGCCATCGCTGCAAATGGGTCAACAAATATGACAGAAGAATGATGAGTTATTTATACCAGAAGTGTGTGCTGTACCTATGTCAAGACGTGGTAATCCTGGGATACTGCTACACTAAAAAGCCTCCCTTAGGGGACTAAAGATGCATCTATAAACCCCCCCCCTTACACATCCATGCCTTTGAGACAACCTTATATGAGTCTGGGGGCACCCCCTCAGTTATACAACTGAAAAGTACAATTGTCACAAAGTCTATAAGTTGTCAAGAGCTACCTGCTCACAGTTAGAGTGATTATTTTATCATCACCACAACATATTGTATTTTTAGCTTAGATTATCTCCCATATTATGGTACTCAGAGTACCATGAACAATGAGCACCTATGAGTGTACTCAGAGTACCATGAACAATGAGCACCTATGAGTGTACTCAGAGTACCATGAAAAATGAGCACCTATGAGTGTACTCGGAGTACCATGATATCAACTCAGCAACTCACTTATATCAGATAATAAAAACATCAGATTTTTCAGTTAGACAATATGATTACTTGATAAATGGCAAAAAAAATAATAAACTTCTTTCCATAAAATGCATCATTTTGTTGGAGACTGAATGAAACTTACACAGATTTTTTCACATTTTGTTGGTGACAACGAAACACAGATTTGTTCGCATTTTGTTGGAGACTGAACGAAACTTACACAGATTTTTTCACATTTTGTTGGAGACTGAACGAAACTTACACAGATTTTTTCACAAGAGCGGAGGCTATCTGTTTCTCTACATCATCATCGGTGTCATCATGTACTGACAGCTGTCGATGTGGCATTCCACGGCCACTAACAGAGACCATGCTTTTGTAAGCTTCTGTTTCTATTGGATGGTAATTAAAACAGATCTTTAGTAAAATAACAAACTTATGAGTAACAGACCTTTAGCAATAACAGATTCTTAACGAGTAACAGACGAGTAACAGAGGGCGACAACATGAGAAAATATTAGACAGTTTGACAGCCTGGCACGGCAAGGAAACAACAACGACCTTGATACATGGCATCTGATGATGATGATGATGAGACCGATACTTGAGTGGTTTGGAGGAAATCAGTCGGTTTTAACGGTACTATACCAAAATAAGGGTCTACATATTATCCTGGATGTGAAGCGAAAGATAGCAAAATATAATAAAATTGTGTTCTTTGTGATTTTATTGATTATTCCCCTGACATTAAATATTAAATGCAAACTCAGTGTTTATTATTTACCCATCAGCTCAATCTGCTTTTTAACAGCACAGTTCCAGCTAATCCTTACCTCAGCGTAGTAGTTTTAAGATCATAGTATGTCTCCTGTGTATATATTTGCATCTTGGAACACTCCTTGTAATGGTAATAACAAATTTATCATGAGAATCAAAATTATGGCAGCCATTTTGTAAATAGGAATAAAGTTGTAGAGTGACATCACAAATTATTAACAATTTAAGATCAGCTCAGATTTCTTTAAAATTGTAAATTTTAGATCCTTATTTTGGTATAGTATCAAAATGAACAGTACCATGACTATGGCAAAGACAAAGTTCATTCTTAATTTGTTAGTAAGATAAGGGGCTATTCATAAATTACATCAACAATATTTTTACTCACTGCCTCGTGTCAACATTTGTTAAAAATTCAGCGACCCATGCTTAATTGTCTAAAAAAAATTTCCGCCTTCCTCGAAAATATTTGTTAACAAAACAAGTACTAAAGATGTCTCTATTAAAAATGTTTTTCCTCTTAGCTGCAGAGGTATCCTTAAAGATACGATGAGGGGTTGCTGCTATTTTAACTGAGATATTCTTTTCCTAATTTCATAGGGAAACAATTCACCTGGATGCTTTATTATAAGCTTCCAGACAGATTTTTTTCCTTGCGAAGCTAGGAAGAGAAGGATCTCCACCAAATGGTTGTGGTTTTTCATCATATCCTTAAGAATACCTCTGCAGCTAAGGGGTTAAAGCAATCTAATTGGTGTAGAAAAAACAATATTTTTGACATCAATATTTGTATTAAAAAAAAACCTCCCCCTTGTTATCAACTTTTAAACTTCCCTTCTGGGTCAAAGGGCATGAGCCCATGGGCCGCTGGATCACCAACCAACCACACTTCCCCTCTCACTAGACTAAGTCAGTTCATAGAAAGGCCCATGAAGAGGTGAAACATGATTTTGACTAAGACACAATCACACCTACCATTGAGTGGGACATGGTCATGAGGAAGGCTGGAGTTGATATAACTGGATTCATCATCACTTAAAGGTTTATCGAGGAGGCTGCCAAACTTGAGTGGTGGAACTGAAAAACAATTGGTTGAATGGAAAATTAAGGAATGAAATATCCTGCATTTGTCACCTACCTGCCTGCATCTTTTCTGTCAACCATGCATTTGTTTCCTACCTGCCTGCATCTTTTCTGTCAACCCTACATTTGTTTCCTACCTGCCTGCATCTTTTCTGTCAACCCTGCATTTGTTACCTAACTGCCTGCATCTTCTCTGTCAACCCTGCATTTGTTACCTAACTGTGTGAATTTTCTATGTCAACCCATATATCCATCTAACCAAGGCCATATTGAAACCATGCAGTCATACTGACTGTGCAGTCAATATTGACATCATCAAATAGTTACTGGCTTTTATGTGATTGGATACAAAACGATGAAACAAGGCCTACTACATACACACATAGAGCCTCTCTGAGTAGGACACTTCTATGTACACACACAGAGCCCCTCTGAGTAGGACACTTCTACGTACACACACAGAGCCCCTCTGAGTATGAGTAGGACACATCTACATACACACATAGAGCCCCTCTGAGTAGGACACTTCTATGTACACACACAGAGCCCCTCTGAGTAGGACACTTCTACGTACACACACAGAGCCCCTCTGAGTAGGACACATCTACATACACACACAGAGCCCCTCTGAGTAGGACACTTCTACGTACACACACAGAGCCCCTCTGAGTAGGACACATCTACATACACACACAGAGCCCCTCTGAGTAGGACACTTCTACGTACACACACAGAGCCCTTCTGAGTATGAGTAGGACACTTCTACGTACACACACAGAGCCCCTCTGAGTAGGACACTTCTACATACACACACAGAGCCCCTCTGAATAGGCGATTTCTACTCACAGCATTGTAAACTGCTTGAAAGTTTGAGTCTTCTGGATATGAAAGTTCTGGAGATTTGCTCTCCATTGCAAATAAGAAACAAGAACTTCCCCACTCATAATTCCTGACGTGCAAGGTGCAGAAACTATTTTTGTACAGCCTCAGCGATAAATTTATCACGGAGACACACACAATTATCTAGTAAGTTGTTTATATTTTAATTAAGTAAGTACTAGTAAATGTTAGATAAGTAAGTACCGCCAAAGACAGGCCATTAGTGCAAATAAAACAGCGACAAAACACATTTCCATTCTCTGAACTACACCCTGCTGGAAATCTAGTAGGACCATTGTTCTGCTACAAGAGAGATCTAGCGGGAGCTTGAGAATAAATGCTAAAGAAGAAGAAGAAATAAGTAAGTACAAGTAAATGTTAGTTCTAGTAAATGTTAGCTATGTAAGTACTAGTAAACATTAGTTAAGTAAGTACTAGTAAACATTAGTTAAGTATGTACTAGTGCTATAGTGTATTTATTAATTTATTGGCAAATCATAAATTTAATCTTCATAGCAACATTGTGTTATCAATGTCAGACATGGACAATAACTAAAGAACAAGAGAGAAAGAGAAAGTTTACTATTTGTGAAATGAGATGTCTAAGAAAAGCAGCAAACAGAACAAGAAGACATCTTGTGTGGAATGAAGTGATTACAAGAACTGTTGGAACTACATCTGTGGTCAAATTTGTTGAAAAAAAGAGACTGAAATGGCTAAGAATAAACCCTTCTTCGCAAACTGCAAGAGCAAACAACATGAAAATGGAAACAGCAAGATGCAGAGGAACACCAAGAAGGTGGATTGAAGGAGTTACCAACATTCTAAGATGTCACAATATTACTGTATATCAAGCAACAAAATTTGCCATAGCCCAATAACCGATAGTCATTCAATCCTGCAAAATTAAAGGCAATAATTTTTAAGAAGTATTTTTAAACCATTTGCAAAAGCAAAGACAATAGATAGATAGATACATACATTCATCCCCATGGGAACAATAATATATCTCAAAAACTCAATCGGAACAATTTCTTGATTACGTTGTTCCACCGTTATGCGCATTGTAGGCCTAGCAAATCCGGGCGGTCATATTTTGTTTACATCAGAATGTGATATCCGTGTTGAGACATGGTTGAGAAAGTTGGAAAATAACAAAGGCACTGGAAGAGAAATTGAATTCATTGAAAAAAAATGTCTTAGAAGACTCTTAAATATTGGCTGGGAAGAATTCAAGTTAAACATGCAAGTAAGAGAAGACACGAAACAGCAATATATTCCTACAACAATAAGAAGAAAACTATGGACTTATATCGGAATTGTACTTAGAATGAATGAAAACAGACTGCCACTACAAGCATTAAAATTGGTACTGGTCTGTAAAAGAAAATGAGGAAGACCGAGAGACTCTTCGCAGAAGAACCATCAAAGAGGGTATGACTATGGGTCTCAACAACATACAACAATTACACACAGTAGCATCACATCTCTCAAACTGGAGAGCTCTGATTTCTGCCCTATGCACCATGTTCAGCACTGAAGGAACATAGATAGATAGATATGTGCCATTCAGCCTGACACATCCAATTTCAGCGTGGTTTCTGGGTCCATTTGATCCTATATGAGATGGGATAGTCAACTCCACCCCATAGCCTCCTTAGTTCCCTCTTATGACATGCATGGAAGGTAAACAGTGTGCTATTCTTTGTACCTCTTTCGGGCCTAATCCACATAAACACTTTCACCACTGGAATATGATAAAACTATCAACTTACAAGCACAGCTGGTTAGTTTGAGCGACTGTTTTTTCAACTTTCAGAAATAAAAGAGTTAAGCAGATATTGTGCTGCTTATTTACAACCAATGTATTTTAACAAACAACATTCATAATATATAAATAACAGAACGTGTGAGAGGTACCTTTGAAGTCCTCAACAAAGCTTCCAGAACCCTCCAAAGTCTGCTTTGGACTAGCAGTGTTGATTTCATTATGAACATTGGTCTTATGAGTATTGATAGTCCTACCATCTAATGCATTCATGATGAATTTCTGAGCCTGTGTGCAGAAGAGAATCAGGGAATACAGCATTCTTTCTTTAATACTTTAGTTATGTGAAATTTAATTTGTTACTAGAAAAAATAAGAAATTAAGAAATTAGGAAAAGAGTTGGTATAATATCATGTATCGAACATATTGAGAGACAGCAAGTAAAATGGTTCGGTCACCTTATGAGAATGAAGCCAAACCAAATACCAATAAGAGCATATAATACAAGAATATCCGGGTGTAAAGCCAAAGGTAGACCAAGAAAACGGTTGATAGAAAACATCAAGATAACCTTGAACAAACATGAACTAAAGGCAACCTCGGCGATACATCTGGCCTTGGAACAACAGCTTAAGATACCGCCCCTATGCTTAACAGCAAGTGTGAATGCGATCAACAATCATTCCTGGGGGAAAGACAATAGACAGGGCAGAGCAACAACCAATCCAATGATGTTCCGCCAATTACTACCGGCAGTCATCCTAAAACTTTCAAATGTAAATTTAAAACATTCTCATGATCATACAGTCACACTTCTCTGGTACCCATTTAACTCATGGCCCCGAGCTAATAAATATGCTGCTGCTCATGATAAATATGTCCAGCGAAGACTCAACAGTTCCCTTATTAGTTCCCTTATTAGTTCCCTTATGCTCAAGTCATGAAGTTGATGTTTATCTTCAGGTCTCTGCTGATGTATCCACATACAGTTCTAAATCAGTCAACCAGCCATATTTGATACCCATGTACCCACATCTACAAATTCTTGTAAGCAATTTGGGTTCACTACCATCCATGTGTCTGACCTCTGAAGTCACTAGACATCTATGACAGGACAGTCCATGCCTGAGAAAGCTAACTATCCACTGTCCCTATTTCAGTCGTGTGAGAATGGAAAATTATTTTACTCCATCCTTCATTTCCTTTTCAGAACGTATATATATCTTTTCCTAACTCCCCTGTAATAATAATATTACATTTTTTTTACATAAAGGAGCAATATCCTGGTCAATTGGCAGTACAGAAGACCTGCTCGCTAAATTAAGTTGGACCCCCATGAGTAACGTGTTGTGATTATTGTTTGACTTTCAGTTGGTTACTATTTATATACTTACAATCGCATGTCAATAATAGGCAATTTCAAGTAGATAAATAGTAACTAACTAAAAGCCAAACAATAATCAAAACACATAACAAATGGAGTTCAACTAATTGTAGCGACCAGGTATATTATACTGTTGATAGGTCACAGTAGTATTCGCATCAACTACAACTGAATATAAAAAGACCAATCAACATCCAGATTCAGTTCCCATGGTACAGATATTTTTTTTGCAGTAGTTGATAATTTTACAGTACATGATTTTACTTTTGCCCAGTAATTATAATTCATGAAGTTTCGTTTTACCTCCAATAATGCTGCTTTAAGTAACTTTCAACACAGTAGCTATTCTCTACACAGTAGCTGTTCTCTACACATGTGTGACTGGTCTGCATACGTATATTTTGGCACCACCCCTGTCACATACACCTGTATTTGTATGGGGTGTATGTGATGGGGTTGGCGCGATGATGTCACCACTCCAGGTACTCGTATGTGGGCGTATGCATGAGGACGGACCCGCCTAGAGATGGATAGAGGAGTGGTGTCTGTGTTCCTAAGTCCATCAGAAAATGTTTTTTCTGATGGTCTTAGGTGACCCCTGTGAAAGGGTCATTCGACCCCCAAGGGGTTGTGACCCACAGGTTTAGGACCAATGAACTAGATTTGTTGTAAGATAACTGTGATTCACATAAAATGTCCAAGAAGCACCCACTTACAATAAACATCACAAGAACCAGATTTGACTACATATTGCTGTGGTTTAACATACCTTATCCAGAGATCCCCCATGCACAACTAAATATGGAGTAAAGACTGCTGACAGTTCTTGTGGCTTCATGACATCACACTGTACCAGCTTAATGAAATGAGCATACAACGCATCCCAGATAACTTGTGCTTCAGGTGACAGATGTTGCCTAAGGTAAAAAAAAAGCTCTTAGATTAGTTATTTAGCTTAGGGTGTATAACTTTATTTTCTGTGTACAGCAGGGGTTGGTAAAATAAGGTCAGAGGGTCAAATTCTGATTATAAACAGTATCATAGCACATGAGATTCGACATGTCACATCTCTAGACCACATCCTGCTGGAAATCCTAGTAGGACCATTATCCTGCTACAACAGAGATCTCTAGACCACATCCTGCTGGAAATCCTAGTAGGAGCATTATCCTGCTACAACAGAGATCTCTAGACCACATCCTGCTGGAAATCCTAGTAGGACCATTATCCTGCTACAACAGAGATCTTTAGACCACATCCTGCTGGAAATCCTAGTAGGACCATTATCCTGCTACAACAGATCTCTAGACCACATCCTGTTTGAAATCTAGTAGGACCATTATCCTGCTACAACAGAGATCTCTAGACCACATCCTGTTTGAAATCTAGTAGGACCATTATCCTGCTACAACAGAGATCTCTAGACCACATCCTGTTTGAAATCTAGTAGGACCATTATCCTGCTACAACAGAGATCTCTAGACCACATCCTGTTTGAAATCCTAGTAGGACCATTATCCTGCTACAACAGAGATCTCTAGACCACATCCTGTTTGAAATCTAGTAGGACCATTATCCTGCTACAACAGAGATCTCTAGACCACATCCTGTTTGAAATCTAGTAGGACCATTATCCTGCTACAACAGAGATCTCTAGACCACATCCTGTTTGAAATCTAGTAGGACCATTATCCTGCTACAACAGAGATCTCTAGACCACATCCTGCTGGAAATCCTAGTAGGACCATTATCCTGCTACAACAGAGATCTCTAGACCACATCCTGTTTGAAATCCTAGTAGGATCATTATCCTGCTACAACAGAGCCGGGATCCCGCGATTTCCCCGTTCAGCACCTACTGACATAATTTTACGCATCCCGCGATTTCCACGTGCTTGCCATTAATTATGTTTCTTTGCATTGCTATCCCGTGATTTCCCAGTTCAAGTCAGACCTGCTGATTGATATAGCTTTCAGTTTCTCGCCAGATGTCACATGTTATCGCTTGTGAAAGGAATTCGCGCGCAAGTGAGTGCTTTGTTCACTAGTAATAAGATATTTGGTTTGCGTTGTTTGTGTGCTGTATTCACTGCTTTAATAAATAACTGAGGATGAATATATGTATTTAAAATACTGATAATATTCAGAATTTTGCTTTGAGGTAAGAACAGAGTTGCGATATATGTATTTGAGGGTAAGAACAGAGTTTCTATATATGTATTTGAGGGTAAGAACAGAGTTGCTATATATGTATTTGAGGGTAAGAACAGAGTTGCTATATATGTATTTGAGGGTAAGAACAGAGTTGCTATATATGTATTTGAAGGTAAGAACAGAGTTGCTATATATGTATTTGAGGTAAGAACAGAGTTGCTATATATGTATTTGAGGTAAGAACAGAGTTGCTATATATGTATTTGAGGTAAGAACAGATTTGCTATATATGTATTTGAGGTAAGAACAGAGTTGCTATATATGTATTTGAGGTAAGAACAGAGTTGCTATATATGTATTTGAGGTAAGAACAGAGTTGCTATATATGTATTTGAGGTAAGAACAGATTTGCTATATATGTATTTGAGGTAAGAACAGATTTGCTATATATGTATTTGAGGTAAGAACAGAGTTGCTATATATGTATTTGAGGTAAGAACAGAGTTGCTATATATGTATTTGTGGTAAGAACAGAGTTGCTATATATGTATTTGAAAGTAAGAACAGAGTTGCTATATATGTATTTGAGGTAAGAACAGAGTTGCTATATATGTATTTGAGGTAAGAACAGAGTTGCTATATATGTATTTGAGGTAAGAACAGAGTTGCTATATATGTATTTGAAGGTAAGAACAGAGTTGCTATATATGTATTTGAGGTAAGAACAGAGTTGCTATATATGTATTTGAGGTAAGAACAGAGTTGCTATATATGTATTTGAGGTAAGAACAGAGTTGCTATATATGTATTTGAGGTAAGAACAGAGTTGCTATATATGTATTTGAGGTAAGAACAGAGTTGCTATATATGTATTTGAGGTAAGAACAGAGTTGCTATATATGTATTTGAGGTAAGAACAGAGTTGCTATATATGTATTTGAGGTAAGAACAGATTTGCTATATATGTATTTGAGGTAAGAACAGAGTTGCTATATATGTATTTGAAGGACTAATGAAATTGAAGGGGAATCTGATGATGATAGCGATTACATGCCTGGCATTACGTGCCTGACAATACATTTTTTTAAACAAAACTTCCGGAAAAAAATACGCTGACAGAGGGTTAATCCAATTATAGTGATGGGAAGTCTGAATTTTCTACCTACCCTTGTGAGATCCAGAAAATAACTATCACACCACCAGGATGTAGGTTTCTAACTATACACTGCTCCGAGCCACTGCAGCCAAGATAGAATTCACTGTGCAAATTCCCCATCACCAATTACTTACTGGTTATGTCGAACTTCTCTATATCTCTATGCATGTAACCAGATGTTCAAGGCAAAAGGTTTGTCATGCCCCAAGTCACTGTGCCTCTATGATGGGCCTCAGCCACTGGAAAACAGTAGGCAGTCTCCCCCTCCCCAGTGCTGCGCAGTACATATCTGGCTCTTTCCCAACCACAGAATGTGCATGCATATATATAAATACCAAAATAATAAAGCATACAAAAACACACAAAAAAGCAAGAAAAGTATAACTGTATAGAAGATGTGCTACAAAACTTCCATAAGAAGAGAGTCTCAATATACAGGCATGTCATCAAATAAGGTATTCTGTTACATGGGTGGTTTGTCTAGTGGACCATTGGTGAGTCCCACAGACATTTTAGTAATGCAAAGTAAGATAAACAGGTGATTAGGAATACCTAACTATAAACACATCTAGATAAAAAGGTATATAAGAAATATGCAATAAAACAAAAAATGACAATTTTCCTACGTTGCGGTCCTATTGGGACCTTTTTCAAGAAGCTCACACAAAAAACTAAAAAAGATACCAAACCATAAATATATTAACAGCCACGATGACTTGATCCTGTCTCTCATAACAAAGAAACAAGGTCAAGTGAAAATATGCAGAGTGTGTCTAATAAATATCCCATTGAGTGAATTCATCAAGCGATCATGAATTTGCACACTATTGGAAGACAGGGAATGTGAAAGAGAGAATTAGTGCTTAAAATATGTGGCGGATATATTTTTTGTGTACTATAGAAGAGTAATAACGAGGATGTGAGGACAGGGGGAGGGAGATTGAGAAGGAAATAGTAAGAGATTGGTCACAAGGGGGCGGGGGCTACCAATTGAAGTAGAGACTAAAGAAATATACAAGAGGGATAAGCATTTGACAGTGCATGGAATAGATATACAAACAAATACGGACATAGACATAAATATATATATATATCTACACATACATATACACAAAAATATACAAACAACAATAGATAAAAAATACATATAAAACACAACAAAATTGAAACATAGATGTATGCAAGACACCCACACAAATAGCACAAGCATGTAAATATATCTCCACACTCAAGTAAGGACCTACACAAAAATATGCATACACATTGACACATAATGGAGATATGTGCATTAACATAAACAGACACTCGCATACACATTCTTTCTTTTTTAGTTTTTTTATGTGTGTTTCTTGAAAAAGGTCCCAATAGGATCGCAACGTAGGAAAATTGTCATGTTTTTGTTTTATTGCATATTTCTTATCTACCTTTTTATCTAGATATGTTCATAGTTAGGTATTCCTAGTAACCTGTTTATCTTATTTTGCATTACTATTTGTTACTTTGGTTTCTGCGGCATCGTCCACTTTGTCGGATGCCCCCCGACCATTTGGTTATTTTTATATTGTTCCACGGACATTTTGTAAGTTGTGCTCACAGCTAAAGAAATTACTTCATCATCATATCACTGTAAAACCAACGACAGACAGACCTTGTTTATGCATAGAGATAAGATTTTTCTATTCCTTCTGTTTATGTTATGCCCCTTTGTGCCTTGCAGTGTCAGAGGCGGAAGAGTTCTCTGGAGATGGCTTTATTGTATGCTTCATATATGTTTATTTTCATTGTCTATTGTCTTTCCCCAGGTGGTTTGTGATCCACTCTTGCAGTTAAGCGTAGGGGTGATTGGAGCTTGAGCTTGCGTTCTAAAACCAGATGTGTGGTCTCGGCTGTGCTATGACCATGTCTGTACAGGATGTCCCTAACGTTTTCTATCAATCTTTTCCATGGTCTTCCTCTGGCTTTGTATCCGGATCTCATTTGGTTATATGCTTGTACGGGCAACTTTATTTTTATTGACTCTTTTATTTCTGAAATCCATTCGCATGGTCTGCGCCTGGTTTGTATCTATCGTTGTCTGTATAGTAACGCTTGAAGAGATAACTGCTGAATTCAAATTATAGTTACTGCGTTAGTTATGATAACCACAGTTTGAATGCAATAATTACAGACAGAACATACCTTAGCATGGGTGCCGTAAGACTGGCCACCTTTTGAAGCAGATTCTCTGGCAGTAAGCACTTCTCTGGTAAGTTCAAGAGAACGGTGGAAATCTGCTCTAATATAACCATAGTTATCATGCTCGTGTCTACAGTTCTCAAGTCACCATTGTTGTTTGCTTTTCTAATGTTAAACAATAATGCAATATAATAAATAATGAGCACATACACAACAAATATCATAACAATAACCACATGAACAAAAATTATAACAATAAAAATCACAATTTATCATGACCTCTGTCTTTCTGGTGTTTACCTTTTAAAATCCTTATATATCACATGAAGTTTACCTATATGTTGTTGTAGTTGTTCTGATGTTGACTTTATTGCTTGATAATCTACACAAATGATGTTCTTCCAGCGAGTTGTTTAGACTCTCTTCTTCTTCAGTGTTGATTGTTTCACATTTATGATCAATGTATTTGATGAATAACTTGAGTGATAGAACACATCCTTGGCTTACTCCAGATTGGATGTGAAATTTGAGAGCAGTATTATCAGATTGTTGAAATTCATTATTTTTTACAAGTTAAATTTAAGGTAATATATGGCCAACAATGACCAAACTCATAACCTTCGAGATGTTTTCACATCTGGTGTGAGAAACTTGCCCTACAGCTATGATTCCGTCACTAGATACTATCACATTAATATGTTTTCACATTGATCAATAATATTTAAAAACCAAGAAAGCTAACTCATAACATTTATTAATGCCGTAGGGGTGTGAGATATTAGCAATCTCACATTTTAGTAGTTCTACTAGGTGAGGGCAGTAGCCATCTCCTCTCCCTTAAAGTCTTTACTTTCCAGATTAATCCAGTATTCAATTAAGGCTGGGTTTACCTGGGAGCCGTTGCAATCTGAAAAACATTTCTGCCTCAACTGGAGAATGAACCCAGGACACTTATATGTGAAGCCAGTGCACTAACCACTGTGCTACACTGTGTGTTCTATCAATAGTGTAACATATTTTTCCTCACTCATCCACATCGTTGAAGATATAAATCGCTAGAGAAGTGCTGAACCATCCAATGTGGTACCAATATGACCCTGACAGGTAACGGGTTTATAGATAGACAGATAACACATAACCGAACTTAAGTTTAATTTCCAGTGCCACTTAAAAATGGCAAAATTTGAATGGTAAAATTATGGAAACCCTGTTTGAGAGCCCTACGTTTGTTCTAGCTGCACATTATTCATCATCATCAAGTGCTGTCTCCGCATTGAAGGTTGGCTGAAACGAACCTCCAACATCCTCTGTTTCTTTGCCTTGGTAGTGCACTCTGACAGAATATATCTTGTCAATCTCACGATGTCTCCTTCCCACTTCTATCTCTGCATACCTCTTGTTCACCTCCTCTCAACTCTACTCTCAAGTAAGGTCTTCAACAAGGTTTCATATCTTTGAATGTCCAAAATATTTTATTTATTTGATTTTTATTACCTTTAATAGTTCTCTATTTTTACATGTAGTGTTGACATGATCTCCTTGTTTGTTGTCCTCTCTTTCCATCAAATTCTCCTTATTCTTCTATATATCCACATCTCAAAGGCATCAATTCTGTTCTATTTATTATCATAATCCAGGTTCTTGGACTATGCATTAATATAGAGTAGATGTGGCATTTTTTTATTTAAAATTTTTATTTTGTGATTTGTTCAGATATTAATAATTTCCTCATGTCATTAAAAGTATAATTAATTCAACATTACTTCCAAATAACAAATCACATTGCTCAAAGATGGACTAGACTATAATTTGCTACTACAAGAAAATTACAAAATTGGCAAGACATACTACCTGGACAGTTATCATTACCTTATGATATCATTCTGGTCAGCGATAACAGGTAGAGATGATCTTCTATAAAAGTCTTGACATGAAAATGTATTCCCCATATCCAGTTCTACCAGTTGTAGAAGATTAATTAAACCATCAATTGAAAGTTCTGTCTTTGTAGATCTAAATAGAAGATGAATTAAACCATCTAGTGCAAATTCTAACTTTGTAAAAAGAAGATTAATTAAACCATCTAGTGAAAATTCTAACTTTGTAAATAGAAGATTAATTAAACAATCAATTGAAACTCAAGATCTCTGTAGATCTAAATAAAAATACACACACAAAAGTAAATGTATTATAAAACAAAAACATTATAAACTTTGTATTATTTATAAACTTCAATAAGTGAGTTCTGTTTCCAGAAAATGTCATTTGTAACATTTCTTCTTCTGCATGCTGAATTATTTTAATCTTGCTAAATCTTTGGATTAGTCAAGGGGATGAAGATTTCAATTTACTTCAAGTCAAAGAGGCTGCCCCAAAAGATATTACCTCAACTTAGTCCAATGTAGTAATGATTTACCTTGAGGTATGTGCTCAAGAGTCTGGATATCTGTTTTATGTGGACATTTATTTGTGTGGCCCACCCAGAAGTGGTATAAGTAACCCAGTAATCTGCAGTGCCTGGTTCAGAACTATAAGAAAGTTTAGTGAAGTTTATTTGAGAGTTTATATGACCAAACAGGTGCAGTTTTCTTCTTTTTAAAAAAAAAATTTTTGAGTGAAGACTAGAATTAGAATTTTCTATTAAACTAGAAATTAGACTCAAATTGTCTAATTCTAGTCCACTCAAAAAAGAAAACAAGAAAAAAAGACTTCACCTGTTTCGTCATATAAAGAGACACAACTGTTTAGAAAGACAAACAATGAAGGGCAGAATACCTGGGATGAGGAGAAAGGGCAGACCAAGAATTTGATAGACTGACAACATTAAAGATAACATGAATATGTCGTTGGAAAATGCACGTCGCATCGCCAAGACAGAAGGGGGTTCAGAGAGTTCCTTGGAAAGACAATGCTCTGGAGAGAATATGTCACATGACACAGTCTTCACTCGTGTGCTGCCAGGACCTGATAAGGAAGCAAAGAATATTACCTGGCATAACTTTCAATGTAACCAAAAACATTGTGTGTCAATGTCCTCGCATTTGTATGTATAATTTCACCAGAGTGTTGCAGGGGTCCAAAAGGGAAGCAAGGAATAGCCACGCTGTTTACCTTCCATTTATGCCATAAGAGGTAACTAAGAAAGTTATGGGGTGGAATTGGCTGGCCCATCCCATATCAGGTTAAAGTGACACAGAAACCATGCTGAAGTCAGATGTGTCAAGCTGAAAGGTGCAGATATCACAGCAAAGCTGTAAACAATGACACAACGCATTCCATATTACGTCCTACTAAGCTGCAAGAGTTTGAAAATGAATGCAGAAGAAGTATGTCATTTTATGTCACAGCTGGTACATTCTGTCTTCAATAGGTTTGTTTCTTTGAGTTGTCTCCCATAGCCCTTTGCATTTTCCAGTGGTAGTTGCAGATTTTTATATTTACCAATATCCCGCAGAAGACGGATGTGTCAGGCCATTGGCGCAAATAATACTGCGACACAACACATTTCCATTCTCTGGACTACATCCTGCTGGAAATTTAATAGGACCATGGTCCTTCTACAAGTGAGATCCAGAGGGAGTTGGAGCCAGTATTCTGCCAGAATTAGTAATAATATCACTCATACGTTGCGAAAATCAGAAGTGTTAGCCCTATATGGCGCAAATTTAACTATAGCACAACGTACTTCATGCTCCCTGGCAGAAATCATGCGAAATTCGCTATTATTAATCGAGAGCGAATGCAAACAAACAAAATCACAACTCCTCCTTCCCCCCCCCCCATTTTTTAAATAGGTAACAAAACACAAACCCATTTATTTTAGATGACATAGCAGTTTTCCCTGATTTTGGTCGCATATCCACTTTTATCTGCGTGTTTCCTAAGGACTGACCCATGGGAAGATCACTGTCACTCCAAAAGTCACTGAGTTCTTCATCTTCTTCGGGTTGCATGGCTAAAAGACAGCATTAAGGATAACAGCGGAAATGTGACATTAAGGATAACAGCGGAAATGTGACATTAAGGATAACAGTGGAAATGTGACATTAAGGATAACAGCGGAAATGTGACATTAAGGATAACAGCGGAAATGTGACATTAAGGATAACAGTGGAAATGTGACATTAAGGATAACAGCGGAAATGTGACATTAAGGATAACAGCGGAAATGTGACATTAAGAATAACAGCGGAAATGTGACATTAAGAATAACAGTGGAAATGTGACATTAAGGATAACAGCGGAAATGTGACATTAAGAATAACAGCGGAAATGTGACATTAAAATAATGGCAATAGAAAAGTATTTAGCTTCAAACTCTTATTTGTGACAGTTTAATGTAACATGGATGACTTGAAAGTGACATTAGACATTGTAAGTGTGAAAATATAGTGTGACATGGATAATTTAGAGTGACATATACATTTTAAGTGTGAAAATATAGTGTGACATGGATAATTTAGAGTGACATATACATTTTAAGTGTGAAAATATAGTGTGACATGCATAATTTAGAGTGACATATACATTTTAAGTGTGGAAATATAGTGTGACATCAATGATTAAAGTATGACTTAAAAATTTTAAGTGTGAAAGTATAGTGTGACAATGATGGTTTATAGTGGCAAAGATATTTTAAGTGTGATAGTAAAGTGTGGCAGAAGATTAAGAGTGACATAGAGGTACAATACAAGAACAAGTGCCTACATTCCAATTTTTTAATATTATGCGCAGTTTCATTCCAACTTTGGTATAGTACATGGAGCTTTGGTGACTTTGCTGTAATCAGGTCACTAGTAAACCTTGTTGTGAAATGGTTAAATTTATCATGAATTAAAAAGTGGCTAGAACTGCTGCCGGATGAATCATTCTGCGTGCTACACACTATGAGTCCTCGCCCCCTAGGGTCATCAAAGGGGGCTCTCTGTGCGTAGCTCACAGATCAATGCAATCAGCGACAGTAAAATGCACTTTTATCGATATTTGTTTCATTAAATAATGTCCTATTCAGGTTTAAGATTTGTTTCATTAAATGTAGGCACACTTCTTGTATTGAACCGACATAGATATTTTAAGTGTACAAATATAGTGTGACATGGATGATTTAGAGTGACATGGATGATTTAGTGACATGGATGATTTAAAGTGACATGGATGATTTAGAGTGATATGGAAATATAAAGAGACATAACATCGTGGAGAAATTAATCATGGAAGGTATGGTTGTTGGGCAGCAGGGGTAAGAGTCAACTATGATGATGATGGTTTTTGGGCAGCACAGGTAAGAGTCATCCAAGATGATGATGGATGAGACATCTCAAGATTGTTTAAACATGCCCCTCGATGTGATAAATCAACTTTTCCAGAATCGTGACAAGCTCAGAAGATCCAATGCCCCTCGATGTGATAAATCAACTTTCCCAGAATCGTGACAAGCTCAGAAGATCCAATGCCCCTTGCTGTGACAAATCAACTTTCCCAGAATTGTGACAAGCTCAGAAGATCCAATGCCTCTCGCTGTGACAAATTAACTTTCCCAGAATCGTGACAAGCTCAGAATATCCAATGCCCCTCACTGTGACAAATCAACTTTCCCAGAATCGTGACAAGCTCAGAAGATCCAATGCCCCTCGCTGTGACAAATCAAATTTCCCAGAATCATGACAAGCTCAGAAGATCCAATGCCTCTCGCTGTGACAAATTAACTTTCCCAGAATCATGACAAGCTCAGAAGATCCAATGCCCCTTGCTGTGACAAATCAACTTTCCCAGAATTGTGACAAGCTCAGAAGATCCAATGCCCCTCGCTGTGACAAATCAACTTTCCCAGAATCATGACAAGCTCAGAAGATCCAATGCCCCTCGCTGTGACAAATCAAATTTCCCAGAATTGTGACAAGCTCAGAAGATCCAATGCCCCTCGCTGAGACAAATCAACTTTCCCAGAATTGTGACAAGCTCAGAAGATCCAATGCCCCTCACTGTGACAAATCAACTTTCCCAGAATCATGACAAGCTCAGAAGATCCAATGCCCCTCGCTGTGACAAATCAACTTTCCCAGAATTGTAACAAGCTCAGAAGATCCAATGCCCCTCGCTGTGACAAATCAACATTCCCAGAATTGTGACAAGCTCAGAAGATTCATAAAGAAAACTTTACTCTGGAAAGAATATATCACTGGAAGAAGAAGACATTTAGGAGTGACATCGCTGTAAGACACAGACATCTTAAGTATGACAGCATTGTGTCATATAGACATTTAGGAGGGACATCGCTGTAAGACACAGACATCTTAAGTATGACAGCATTGTGTCATATAGACATTTAGGAGTGACATCGCTGTAAGACACAGACATCTCAAGTATGACAGCATTGTGTCATATAGACATTTAGGAGTGACATCACTGTAAGACACAGACATCTCAAGTATGACAGCATTGTGTCATATAGACATTTAGGAGGGACATCACTGTAAGACACAGACATCTTAAGTATGACAGCATTGTGTCATATAGACATTTAGGAGTGACATCGCTGTAAGACACAGACATCTTAAGTATGACAGCATTGTGTCATATAGACATTTAGGAATGACATCACTGTAAGACACAGACATCTTAAGTATGACAGCATTGTGTCATATAGACATTTTTATGTATTCCTGCTCACAGATGAGAAACATATCATTATCCTTAGACACAGGGACCATACCTCTAATTATGCGAGACAAGTTTACTGGTAGCAGAACACCTCGTGCAAGATAGACGTAGTCGACCCAAGCCTACATCCCTGATTACCGTCTCCTTGGAGACTGCCACCAAGGGACATGTTTTGGCATATAAAATTCAAGGACACAGTGAGTGATAAACTGCCACACATAGAGTCGATTCACATCCATCGCCTGGTATCAGAAATAAAGGCTGTCACAGGATAGGGAAAATCACCAAATCAAAAGCATGCAAAAAATGGATGTGCTGGTTCAAAAGGTGCAAAATAATGCAAAACCAGCAGCACAATGTACCTCACACTCCCAGGTGAAAATGCTGCCTGGCAGAAATCACACAAACATTAGTTATCAGAGAGCAAACACAGAAGAAGAAGAAGAATGAAGGTCATTGAATGCTGTTGGTTGAAAGATCTGTTGAAGAAGAAGTATATACAAATGTCTTTAAGAGCTTAATATACCATAGTTCTCTTACTGTTTCTAATCCATACTAATTTACCTGAAACTTTAGACTTGGCTTTCATACTATGAGACCCTGTTTCTTCCTGCATGAGCTGTCTAGCTTGGATATGATCTGATGTTCCAGTTTGGTGCAACTTTTGCTTATCAGAGTGGGCAATTGGTAGATTAGCATAGCCTCCATGATCAGTTTCCATTGTTTGCTTGCTTACAACCTGGTGGGTATAAGCTACCCATGACCAGTATCAACTGGATATTAATTGTGGAACTGACAAAGGACACTTCAATTTTCCAATTTTTTGGAACTTGAGTTAACAATTACTAACAAATGCAAAAAATATTTGAATATAAGAAAGGCTATTGAAGAATACAAATTTGTGTTCCTGTTATATTTACATACCATGTAGTTTTTTGTTATATTTTCTGTAAACTTTCAGTTCTACTTATCATGTAGTTTTTGGTTTATGTGGAACAAAATGATACCTATCTGTAAAATGCACCAGAATCTGGCGTTAATAGGTTTCTGTTGAATGCATTAGTGGGGAAAGCACAAATGACATAATGATTTCCCATAGTGTTTTTGTTTTGTGTAGGACATATAATATGGGGGGGGGGGGTATTAATGTGAATGAATGTGTTTAATAATAATTTAAAAAAACACAATTAAGCATTTATCTTTTGTCTAAATAATTGCTAGCAGTTAGACTTAGTTCATGATGAAGGGGTAGCATTAGAATTAGCAGATGTGTTTATAATGTTTAACAGTCAAGTCTCCCAACATGAAATAGTAATGCATTCTACAGAAATCCGTGCATGATAGAAGCAGGCACATTTTATTTTAAAGGCCATATTATTTTGTTCCTGTGCACCAATTTTTACTATTTATTTTTGGTTGCCCCATCCAACATTCTGTTTACATTTATTTTTTTAAATTAGGCACAATTTACAAGCCTTCTTCTTTTTCTGCATTCTGATATTCTTCTTCTGCATTCTGATCTTCTTCTTCTTCTTCTTCTGCATTCTTTTGTGTCTTGCTAGATCTTCAAGTCAAAGCTCCCAGTCTTCTCCAGGTCAGTGAGGCTAACCCAACGTTTTTGTCTCAGTTGAGTCCAGTGTATTCATGTCTTGCCTGTCAAATTTTCCAGAATGTCACATGGACATTCATTTATGTGGGCCACCCTGATTTGGTACAGGAGGTCCTGAAGTCTACAATGGCAAGTTATGTTGAAAGATGGTGGTCTGTGATTGCCTATGTAATTGATGTATTTTCTGAGCAGATCCAAATATTCCACTATGGATATATTCCACTATGGATATATTCCACTATGGATATATATAATGGTTGTGGATTAAGGTTTTGGGATTCACTTTATGGCAAAGGTGGTTGAATTGTTTCATTTTTCCTCCCGCTTTCTCATCAGCTCTCATTTCTAGTGATCCCACAATTGGGCAAGTGAGCATGTAGCCACTGAAGAATGATGTTTGAACTTCCTTTGAGGGTTTTAGTTTTAATCTAATTTTGCACATTTTATTTTTATTCCCCTTTGTAGCACTTTTAAAAGAGATCTGCAGTCTGCTCATAGGCCTATTAGTACACATGCACAAATACAATTGGTCAATTAGTAGACATGCACAAATACAATTGGTCAATTAGTAGACATGCACAAATACAATTGGTCAATTAGTACACATGCACAAATACAATTGGTCAATTAGTACACATGCACAAATACAATTGGTCAATTAGTACACATGCACAAATACAATTGGTCAATTAGTACACATGCACAAATACAATTGGTCAATTAGTACACATGCACAAATACAATTGGTCAATTAGTACACATGCACAAATACAATTGGTCAATTAGTACACATGCACAAATACAATTGGTCAATTAGTACACATGCACAAATACAATTGGTCAATTAGTACACATGCACAAATACAATTGGTCAATTAGTACACATGCACAAATACAATTGGCAACAGATTGGAAGAATTCACAGGATACAGAAGCCCACCTGAATAAAAAGGAATGCCAACATCTGAAGTGCTGGACTGAAAGGTAGAAAATGCACAGCTTGGCTGTAAACTAGCAGTACAACATAATCATGCTCTTAAATTTCAATCACATGGAAACTCATGCTGATCATTTGACATCGAACACAGAAAATAAATACGAGCCTAACATTTGACATCGAACACAGAAAATAAATACGAGCCTAACATTTGACATCGAACACAGAAAAGAAATACGAGCCTAACATAGTATTGTCCATATGCCTTAATGGGATGGGGAAAGCATATCTACTCCTTCTTCCTCAATCTCCAGCAGAAGTCAGACACTGTTATGGATTTCATCAATGAACCAAGACAGCCTCGTACAGAGCTGTAAAGCTTGTCCATCCGAGCTGTTTCAGATGGCCATAGTTTTCTTCTTGTAGTGTCATACAGTGGGCAGTTCTTGTAAATAAATTATGTGTTTTCTGGGAGAGTTAACTTATTTATAAAAATAATCCTCAACGTCTAATTAATTTTATTGCATATCTCCTTCTTCTTCATCGTTCATTCTCAAACTCCCGCTGGATCTCCCTTGTAGCAAGACCATTGTCCTACTAGATTTCTAGCAGGATGTAGTTCAGAGAATGGAAATGCATTGTGTTGCTATTTTATTTGCGCCAATGGCCCGACACATCCGTCTTCGGTGGGTTATTGCATATGTGGTTGTGGATTGCTGATCCAGCGGTTCATGGACTCATTGCCTTTGACCCAAAGTATTTATGGTAAAGTTTATAACAACCAGAACAGTAGCAAACAAGTCAAGGTACAACGACCATGGCCAGAATTTAAATAGGATTTAAAAGGTTAGTGTGAGAGTAACGCTGATAAACTGGTTGCAACAAAGAGGCTGGTCTATTTGCTACAAATATTCATCATTCAGTGGAATTGGTAAATCACTGAATGTATATGTATTACTGCCAAAGTCATATGTGTCAGGTCATTAGCACAAACAAACTTGTGACACGTCTCTATTCTCTGGACTACATCCTGCTAGAAATATAGTAGATTTATTGTCTCTGGCCACAAGAAAGTTTCAGCAGAAGTTTTAGAACAATAACACATGTATTTCTCTGTCATAACATAAAGAGGTGTGGGGTTCAATTCATAAATCACAACAGTTTATCAATTAATTATATTATATTTATATAATATATGGTATGTTGTAAGCTACAAAAGATATGATAAAATTCATTTAAAAAGTGATGTTTACATATTAAATCAACCTTACATTTACTATCTGAGTTGCTTTTTGCCCTTGGAGACTGATGTTGTTGTCCTTGACCTTGCTTCTGTGCCTGTTGTTCCTTCACAGGCTGTTGAATATTTACAACTCCTGAAGCTTCTGTTTTGTCATTGCTGGGACTACTCCCACCAGTTTTTTCAGCAACTGAATTGGATTTTGTGTTCAATTTTCCCATCACTTCTTGCCTCTGTAAACAAAAACCATGGACATATTTTAAAATATAGGAACAAAAATACACAATATGATACGCTTGTGTCACTCTAGCGGAGCATGCTAGCGAACAATTCACATAGTTACAAGTTTCTCAAGTTTTGTCACGGCACTAGTGCAGTGGAAATCAAGCCATTTAATGTAACTCTGGCAATGTTACTGAGCTCACTACCCACTCTAACACCAAACCAACAGAACATATAAGTGCATTCTTCTTCTTCTTCCATCATTGTTCGATCAGTTATCAGGTTACAGCACCAATAGCATCAGTCAGTTATCAGGTTACAGAACCAACAGCTTCAGTCAGTTATCAGGTGACTGGTAATCAATAGCTTCAGTCAGTTATCAGGTTACAGATCCAATAGCTTCAGTCAGTTATCAGGTGAATGATAATCAATAGCTTCAATGAAATGAAATTCACTTCAGGTCATCCATGGAATTCCTCAAGTTCAGAAGGAGTGCCGTGTCAGTAAGCCATATTTTCACCATCTTTTCTTGGTAGAGCTAACATGTGTGAAGAATGTGTTCTGCTTTCTCTGGGCTCATTCCACAGTTGCACAGGTCTATCGCACCAATTTTGAGCCTTCTTAACATGGGACTGTTTAGTCTGTTGTAGCCAGTTCGTAGTATGAAGATAATTGTTTGTTCTTTGTGTGATATTTAATGGTAGGAGTCATTTGGTTCTGCAGTTGGGTGCATCTGCTTCCATTTCTTAAATTCTGCTTTTGTCATACTTACATTCATGGTATAAAATGTGACTTTCTATTTGTTCTAGTGATCCCTCTTTCCTTGCCAGAACAACATTTCCATTTACAAGTATGCCATAGTGACCATGGATTAACTACTGTTTCTTTGGTGGTAGTGCTGAGGCATAGTAAGCAGGACTTGAGTTCATTCATGTTTGTGATATTTGGATCTTTCAGTTCCTCCAACACTAACTTGAGTCACACATGACTCAAGATTTAACATTACTTGAGTCACACATGACTCAAGATTTAATATTACACTACTACGGCAAAAACAAAAAAATTACATAGATTCGGAGAGTGATTGATATACAAGGTCACAACAACACCCACTGTCTTGTAAACAACTGTCACAGGCACTATTTATCAGTCAGGAAACATTTTATACATTTAGGTACAGACAGCACCATCCGCCGAAGACGGATGTGTTGGGCCATTGGCGCAAATAAAACGGCAACACAGCGCATTTCCATTCTCTGGACTATATCCAACTGGAAATCTTGTAGGACCAGTTACATGGGAAATCCAGCGGGAGTTTGAGAATGTACACAGAAGAAAGACAGCACCAGACAAAAGTAAAAAGTCAAGCAAATAGCCTAAAAGCCAACTACATCCAATTGTAGAAGTTAATATTCGGTTCTCGTTTACAACTAGTGTCCCCTTATTTGATTCTTTTCCTTGGCTATGTTTATCAGTTTATGTTTCTCATTTATTAATTTAAATATACATTTATTAAGGGTTAGGGTTAGTTATTTAAAACATAACTGACTCTAGCCCCTAACCCTAGCCCTAAAAAGTGAATATTTAAATTAATTATTGATTAATTATTGATATAATATTTAGATGAATTAATTCTAAAATAAGCACAGGTTTCAAACAAAAACCTAATATTCTTATAATTAATTCCTGATTATGACATATGTTTGATACCGTGAAATAAATCAGATTATTGAATATTGTTATAAGTTTACCTGGCACATATTAAGTTGTCTTTTATGTGGGTTATCTCCCATAGCCCTTATTTTCCATTAGATACAGCTTTGTTCATTGGTGTATATACTAGAGGTATCCATTCCAGTGGATATCTATCCTAGAGGTATCCATTCCTGTGGATATCTACCCTAGATGTATCCATTCCTGTTTATAACTATCCTAGAGGTATCTAATCCTGTGGATATCTATCCTAGATGTATCCATTCCAGTGAACATATATCCTAGAGCTATCCATTCCTGTGGATAGAGCTTATATAGACTCTTCTTGTTCTTCTTCTGTGTTAGTTCTCAAATAGATGCAGATTTGCATGTTCATTCCAGTTTAAGAATGAACAGTGAAGAAGAATAACTCACGGTAAGAACTGGAATTTTTTTCTGTCTGAGGATAAATTTTAAAAGCTCACCCCATACATGACATAGTGGCAGCAAAGGCATGCAGTCTTTATCGAGCAACGTCCCTGCAACTTTCTAACAGGAAACTTGCAGTATTAACAAATAGTAATAACACTGTAAATATGATTGGTTGTAAGCTTCATATTTCTGTACCTGAGAATGTTGGGAATGTTCAGACACTGTCTTCTGGGAATGATCCTTTGAAAGTTCTGTCTGTTGTGAGGCACTATTCATTAACTCATTCCACTTAGGATATGTTTTTGAAATGTAATCCTCATACTGTTTCTAAGGAAAAAAATTTTGAAATGTAATACTCATACTGTTTCTAAGGAAGAAAATTTTGAAATGTAATACTCATACTGTTTCTAAGGAAAAACATTTATGAAATGTAGTCCTCATACTGTTTCTAAGGAAAAAAGAGAAATACTGTAGATTATGTTTGTATGGAAACTATAAATTGACATGCAAACTTAATGAAGATCATAGGCAATCTAGCACGATCTTTATTTTGTTAATTTGTTCATTTTCAAATTCCACAGGATCTCTCCGGTATAAGAATAATTGTCGTACTATATTTCCAGCAGGATGTAGTCAAAAGAACAGAGATGAGTTGGGTCATTAATTAAGCAAAATTTAGATTAAGCTTATATTCTTCTTCTTCAGCGTTCATTCTCAAACTCCAGCTGGATCTTCCTTATGGCAGAACCATTGTACTACCAGATTTCCAGCAGGATGTAGTCCAGAGAATGGAAATGCATTATGTCACCATTTTATTTGCGCCAATGGCCCGACACATCCACCTTTGGCAGGAATTAAGCTTATATAAAAACTATAAATTAACATGCAGACTTAATGTGAATATAGATCATACGCATCCTAGCCTAATCTTTATTTTTTGTGCATTTCTTCAAACTTCTGTTCACAAGCATGGTAAATATAACTAACACATCCAACTTCAGCATAGCTTCTGGAGCAGCTGACCCTATTTGGGATTGTACAGCTAACCTAAAACCTCCTTAGTCACATCTTATGACATGCATGGAAGATAAAAAGTTTTGCTATTTTTTTTCCCTTCCCTTTAGGACCTGCAACACATGGACAATTTGACTAAGTAATTCTCAATTACCTTCAATAAGGCCAGTTTCTGCGTCCTAGCATTTAACTCCGACATGTGACTGCTAATTCTTTCAAAGTCTCTCATTAACATCTCATTCCTCTGTTTTGCTCTTCTCTCGTCTTCACATATTTTTCTCCAATACGTGTTCAATCTGGATGCTTTCATCTTGGCTCTATTGTCACAAAACAGAACAAATGTAACAACGTATACGAGAAAGTATATTATACCTAAACAATTATTCATTACCAACTATACAGGATCCTTATGCATATTTTATAAATAAATAAAAATAAAACAAACAAAGAAAGGGCGTGTGCGGCAAATTTGTAATAAGTAATGTTTACAAATAATAATTGACCTAAAAATGTAACATCTTTAATACTGCTAAATTAGAGTACATGACCAAATGGCTAGAACTGCTGTCTCAGAATCATGAGGTCTCTGGGGTCCTGGGTTCAAACTACCAGTTAGGACACATGAATTTACTTTTCTTTTTTACATAAAAGAAATCCACCCTGTACACGTCCTGGTGACTGTTATGGCACAGCAGCCTTTATTTCCACTTTATATAAAAAACCTTCCCTTAACAGGACAACATGCAGTAACCAAAGTAGTTTTGTTTAAATAATACTTTCCCTGTTGACGTCTTACTGTTATCAATCAACAAAATTGTGTATATTCTACAACATGTCTGTTCATGTTTTCTCAATTGTGCTATTACTTCCTACCACACTGCATCCTCTCATCCTTCACAAATCTTACTATGCATACATATATATATATGCCCTCCTATATACCCAGTATGTATGTATATATATATATATATATATATATATATACTTATTGTCTGTTCCTATCATTAGGAATTATGAGCAATCAATCTCTTGTTTTCTATGTAAAATTAGAGATTTGCTCCAGATCTTTTTTTGATACCTCAATGACTCTGTTATTAGCAATTTTGCAATGCCTCAGAAAAAACTTCCTACATATTCTAATATATGCAGTTATACTGGTGATTATTTGAAAGTCATCTTCTTCTGCATTGATTCTCACTCCTGCAGATTAGCAGGATGTAGACCAGAGAATTGTTTACAACTTAGCTGCAATATTTGTGTCTTTTGGTCTGAAACATCCAACTTCAGCATGGTTTTTGGTTCACTTTGACCCAATATGGGATGGGGAAAACCAACTCCAAAACCTGCTTAGTCACCTCCTATGACATGCATGGTAGATAACAGTATTGCTACTTTTTGCTCCCCTTTCAGGTCCTGGCAACACATAGGCATAGTGATTGATCGAAGAAGGAGAAAATGTGGTTGGAGTTGTCCTTAGTGTGCTCAGTAATTATTTACATTCTCAGTGATTCTATCGGACTCTCAAAGTATGCTGCGCAAGATAGAAAAATGCATGATCAGAACTGAATGGGTCTAGTGTCCCGGTCATGCTGGGGTCAGGGGAAACGAAAGAGCCAATGTGTTGGCTGGTAAAACCTTGGTGAATGTGACTGAGATAACAAGAGACAGAATTGAATTGTTTACAGCAGTCATAGATACCCTACAAGAAGATGAGGAGGAGGTCGAACAAGACAATGTACATATTCAGAGAATGGTAGAAATGGGAGTAACTAGAGGTGATGGGAGAAAATGCTCCCTCTACGGAAAGATCAAAAGAACTCGTAATCAGCAACTGTCTGGGACACTGAACTTATACGCTTTTAGATGGCTGACGGAATGAAAAGCAGAGCATATATGGGAATGCTCCCAGTGTTGTGACGCTTGTTCCTAACCTAATCATGAATGATCCTGGGATATTGTTGCACTGTTATACCTCCCTTTGGGGACTAAACATGCATCCATAAACCCACATAACATAACCATACCTTTGGGATAATATTTGAGGAGGACCTTGCTGAATCAGAAAGGATGTGGGTTGTCAAGAGCTACCTGCTCACAGCTAAAGGGATTATTTCATCATCAACATGACCTCCAATGCATATCACTAGGGATGTTTGATTCCCAGGAATTATGAGCAATAGATCAAACATCACACAAAGAAACAATAATGAAAATTCAAATATTATAACATACGATGTTTGATCTGCTTTAAGTGCAATCTGAAACTGTCGTTCAAGATCCACTCTCTGTTGCTGGCTGCAATGGTCAAAGCAAATCAACAAAGATTAACATTGAACATCAACTAATTTTACATACATATATTTCACATACATCTATTTTACATACATCTAATCACATACGCTGATTAGAACGAGACTGTTATTAATTAGGAAATCTTCAACTTCTTCAGCCTTAGTATTAAGATCTGGACAACCCCAGCTTGGGAAATGGCTGTTTAAATTGCCAACGATTATCCAATTAGGAGTTGGTTTGATGTGAATAATTTATATCTTTGTTTGCAGGTGAGTATATGTTTAAAATTGTAATTTCTTTGATAGGAGTTTTGATTTTTATGAAAATGATTTCATTATGGTTTGCTTGTTATCTCTGGATTTCCCATGATGTGAATTTGTTTTTTGACAGCAGTTAGGATTCCACCTTTCAGTTTAAGTTTTCTATCTTGTCTAAATATTGTGTATCCTCTTAAATCAATTCTGCATACACTGGTAGGGTACAATTCTTGAATGTAGCAGATGTCCATGTTTTTATTATTTTCAGTAGTTGAGTAATTCTGTTTTTTAGGTCTGAATCCTTTAATGTTTCATTGCATAATGTTCAGTGAGTGTCTATTTGCTGTAGTCTGAATGTTTTGTTTAGTTATGGTTATTTGGTCTCTGTTTACTTTATTTCATTACTTAAAGACATTTTGACCTCTTTCCATATAGTGCATTGATTCAATTGTGTAGCCTTAACGCCCTCTTTCAAGTTCTGTGTGGGTCAGAGTTCTCTGACTTCGACTGTGGGGAAGTATTTTATGATACCTACCTGAAAGCTGGCTTGCAGGGGAATTATTGCAGATTGGCCTTTGTGTGGAATATGAAGAAGGTATTATAGCTGCACTCATTGTCTGACTGCGTCACCATCTTTGAAAGGTGCTAATATCAAAGCTAAGCTGCAAACTTACAGAACAATTTATACATGCTCTCCATCTTCTTGTTCTTCTCATTTGCAATTTAACATGTCTACACAGCAATTAGGATTAAGACAGGGATGTATATTGTTGACCTAACTGTTTAACATATATGCAAAGAACATAATGAGAAATGTGAAACACGAAACAATGCAACAAGAATTCAGACCCACAAATAAAAAGAGGTCTACAGACTTCAGAAATTAGATAGCAGACGACACAGTTCTATTAACATCAAATGAGAAAACATACTGAACATAATAAAATTTTTAAAAAAGCTTTAGCGAACAACAAAGCCAGTTTCAGCTCAATCCTAGTAGCCGTGCCTACATTTCACACTTTTTAAGAATTCAGCGCTGTTCTGTATTTTTTTGGTAATTTCTACCACTGTATTCCTAGTTACAAAATGGCTGCTGTAATTAGTCTCTGGTCAATAATATCATTATTACCTTTGCAATGAGTGTTTCCAGAATCAAAGACGGACAGAAGCAACGAACTATGATGTTTACCTACTACGCTGCGGTAAGGCCATGACTGTTAAAAAGCATTTTTAGCTGGTGGGTTAAGAATAAACACCGGGTTAATGTTTCGTTTTTAAACACCAGGGAAATAATCAGAAACACAAATAAGATGAACTGTGTTGTCTCCCTTTTTGGAGATTCCCCTTTTTAGGAACATTTAGTTCATTTCACGTCAATTTTGTTTAATTTAAAAAGTAGACCCGGCTACTGGGATTGGACCCCAGTTTCTAAATATGGAAAAGATAAAAGTAATCACAACCAACAAAGTGAAAACAAGACCTAGAATTAATACTGATAACATTGTTTTAAAAGAAGTGACAAATTTTGTTTGTTTGTTTGTTTTGCGTTCGCTCCATTGTAACCATCACGGATATCCGTGCGATTTCCACCGGGAGCGTGATTACGTTGTGCCGTTATGTGCCTTGTAGGCCTAGCACATCCGATTTCGGCATGCCTTGACAATTCGGGTGGGCTACCCTTAGCCTGTGACAGCCTCTATATCTGTCTCCAGGCACGCGTAGTGGAGACTCTTCGCCCAGACGATTTTTTTGCTCTCGTCTAACTCGAACGAGGTGTTCCACTGTCTATGAACTTTCCTCGTGTAATTGGACGTGCTGTGCCTGTGCCCATTTGGTACTGAACCGTTTCTCATCCATGAGCCTGGTTCCTTAAGGGGAAGAGCTCAACAGAGGAGTTGAACCCTGGCTCTTTCGCCCTCTTAGCCGAGGTGTCCTTCACCGATATCGTGTACCCCTTGTCCAAGTTCGAGTCTCACACCACGCGTTTGAGAGCAAGGCGTTCTCGAGCTGAGCGTCCTTGTCCCAATAGCGCCTGAGCCCATCAGGTACTGAATCCTTTCTCTCTTCAAGTGTATTTCCGGTGTAGGAAAACCAGACAGTAGAGTTGGGCCAGGGCTAAATCGTTGTCCCTTTTGTGCCTGAGCGCATCGAATACGGAACCCTTTCTCTTCGCGAGAATATTTCCAGTTTAGGAAGGCTCGACATTAGAGTTGGATTAGGTCTTCTTGCTTTACCAAACGCCAATGAATGGGTCTGTGTCTCTGCCTGTAAGGAACACAGGTAACTAGAAGCTCGTCTCGAGCTGACGGAGCTTGTAGTTCCCCTTTCCTAGGAACTTTTCATTTTCTATTTGCAGTTCGCGCTGCCCTCTAGCGCTGTTCTGCCCTTTCATTGTTTCATTGTACTCGGTATGAAATATATTTGTCTCTCGCCATGCATCTACCTTTACGTGCATTTTACATTGGCCGCCCCTCCAATGTTCGGACTGGACTAGCTAGCTTCACTGTATGTCAACAGTGTCGCTATATGTGGTGCTGATGGTGGTGTCAGAGATATTGTCTGTCTCTTGTGCAGTCAAATCTCTTTCCATCTGCTACCTCCACATTCTCGGACACGATCCCAAAATGATTTGGCCAGAATCAGCACGAGCTCCTGTATTTCTGTTTCCAGGGTGCACCGCGTGGAGGTACATTTGGGATCTTGGTTATCTGCTAACCCTGGGTCCGCCTAGAGCAATGCGTTCCCTTTGTACCACTTTTTTGAAGTAATTTATTTGTTTTAAAAACCTCTTTACCACTTTCTCACAAGTATTGAACCACACAAACAAAATATATACAGTATATGCAGCATCCAATTCTTTATTTACATGTGCAAATATTATTTACACATCTCTAACAACAAAAAAGTTATTGCGCTTTTAAAGCAGCCACCAACAATAACACAAATTTCAATAATTTTTTTAATAATTCGGTGGCAGGGCACAAAATAGCATTGTTATAACCTGACTTGCTAAAGGATTATATATTGTTTGTTTTCTTTGGTTAGATTTTATTCGCAAGAGGATAAATGGTGTTCTCAATTGTATTCCGAAATATCATATCTTCTTTTTGGTTTTATTCTCGCCCAGGCAACGCCAGGCTAAGCTTAACCCTTAATTAACTTTAACTAAGGCATAGCCATTTCTTCTCCATTAATTCCATTCGTGTGTGGCTATAATTATCATGTCTAGGTAATCATAAATTGTTGATTAAAAAATTAATGTAGTTCACCACAATGCCGTAGTAAATTAGACGAAGACATTGATTTGGCTTCTCTAACCAGTGTGTTATTGTGTTTTGCAGCTCCCTTTGCTTCTCATAGTATTGAACATTCGACGACGCCATGTTTCAACAAGTTGTTAGATACAGGTCACACATCACCATCAAGTGACGTCTCCGCAACGAATGTTGGCTGCAATCTAGGTCACTAGGTCACACATATTACAGGCTTTTCCTGGTAGTGGTCACCATGATTCGCATTTTATTGAGATATTTTAAGTATTATTTGGCACTAAAACAGTGTCGCAAACTATTATAGTAGGCATATTGTAATGTCAAGTCATTCGCAGGCGGACCTAGCAAAACTGGGTTTCGAGTCCACTCGATATTCGTTGTTTGAAATAAAAATTACTCCCGTGTTACACACATCTACCAGAAAGTAGAACTTTAGAACCATCCGTTCACGAATCTGGCTCATCTGACATCTACGAACTCACAAGCCAAATTAGACAATTGCCTGCTTATTGTTATTATTTATTTATATTTTCACCGCATTCATTTGTTTTACATGCCATGCTCATCTTCGCTTGCGAAGGAGAAACACCGTCATCATCACAAGGAAGTATGGCACCAAGGCTCATGCTTTGGGAAGGTCGAGGAATAGCGGAATCCCTACTGCGTAAGTGTGGGATCAATCATTTATTAGACAGCTGAGCGCTTGTGGGGAAACCGTGCGCTCTGACACTGGTTCATAATGCAACTAACCATTACCTTTACGGTGTCTTAAAATTTTATATTGGTATTTTAGTACTTAGTGTGGCCTACTATGTATCAATATAACCATTTTAAACAACGATGGACTATATCGGACACGTTCAATAAGCGTAAATATACCGCCACTACAAGCATTAAAATGTCAATTCCCAGTTCTTCAGCGTTCATTCTCAAAACTCCCGCTGGATCTCTCTTGTAGCAGGAACATTGTCCTACTAGATTTCCAACAGGATGTAATCCAGAGAATGGAAATGCGTTGTGTCGCCGTTTTATTTGCGCCATTGGCCTGACACATTCGTCGTCGGTGGGAATTCCCAGTTCAACTGAAAATATTTTTGAAGTTACCAATGCCTTCTAAGACAACCTAATCGAAAGAAACGGGTACCAGACTTTCTAGGGAAAGTAAAGGCGGGGGGTGTGACTGATCACATCAACCATTGTACGCTGTTGGACAATGAATACAGGACTAACACTGTAGGCGTGTTTACACTATACGCTACATGCGCGAACATGAGAAACTGTATATTTTTACTTACATTAAAGACATTAATTAATGTACCAGATAGCAAAAGAAAGAGATGAAGACCAAGAGAAGTTCTTTGTAGAACAACAACCAAAGGAGGCATGACAATGGGTCTCAACAACATGCAAGAATTTACACACTACAGCATCATATCTACTGGAGAGCAAATATTACTGGCCCTGCGGGCGTGGAGAGAAACGAATAGGCCGACCAATTAGTTAGCCTCGCCACCACAACAAACGGGCAGTCTATGGACCGAGCAGCCATACTTATTGCTTTTCGTGAGTCCTCACGATCAGAGGATTTTGAGATGAATGAACACGAGTCAATATCGAGAATGAAAGAATTGGGAGTGAGGATGAGCGTGTCCCGTAGAGAACCCCTAACAAAGATTTTAAAAAGAGCAGTGGACTAACATAGAATCGGAACCATCAGCCGTTATACCCTGAGAGATTTACTGAAACGGAGATCTGAGCACCTATGGACGTGTCCGGTGTGCGAAGAGGATAATCAACAAACCTAATACCCCTTACTGGCATGTGCACTGAATTTCATGGTATTCCGATTGTGATAGCAAAATGATCACCAACAAGTGCGGTCTCCGCAACAAAGGTTAGCTGCAACGGATCTCCAACCTCCTCTGCCTCTTACTTTTGTGGTGCACTCTGATAGACTGTAACCTGTCCATCTCGTGATATTTCTCTCCCAGTTGTATCACTACCAACATACTGTTCGCCTCCCCTCGTCTCCATCCTCAAGTAAAGTCTTCAACAAGGTGTCATGTCCATGTCGTGATGTTTCTCTCCCACTTGTATCTCTACCAACCTCTTGCTCGCATCCCCTCGACTCTACCCTCAAGTAAAGTCTTCAACAAGGTGTCATATCCATCTCGTGATATTTCTCTCCAAGTTGTATCACTGCCAACCTCTTGCTCGCCTACCCTTGACTCTACCCTCAAGTAAGGTCGTCAACCATCAGCACACCGTGCTTCCCGCTTTCCCACGAACTTTCGTGTTGGGTATCCGGGAGCGAATTAACAAGAATAAGACGGTCTCCAACACGGTGAAATGCCCATCACTTTATTGCTCAAGCCTTGGTTGTGCACTCTGCTAGATTGTAACCTGTCCATCTCGTGATGTTTCTGTCCTGTTTGTATCTCTGCCTACCTCTTGTTTGCCTCCCCTCGACTCTACCCTCAAGTACGGTCTTCAACAAGTCGCCATGCCTTTTAATTTGTCCAATATATTTCATTTCTTTGATCTTTATTTCCTTTAATAATTCTTGTATATACCCACATCTCAAAGACATCAATTCTGTCTTCTAGTTGTTTGTTTATTGTCCATGTTTCTGTGCTATATGTCTACATTAATATAGAATAGATATTGCATTTTATATTTCTCATTTTTAGTTTGCAATTTGTTTAGATGACAATATTTTCTTCATGTTTAAATAAGCTTAATGACAAAATACATCAATGTCTTACCTCTCTTTTTTATTTCTACGTATAATTAGCTGTTTTTGTACCTTATCGATACAATTTATTCCCAATATAGGCCTATATTTCAAATCAGTTTAATGCCTTAGTGAAATGACTACCGTTTTGATACATTCGACCGATAAGGAAGCAACACAGCTTCTGTCTCCCTTGAGACACATATGTACAGAGTTTGGTTGGTTGCTGATCCAGTTGCCCATGGGCTCATGACCTTTGACCTAATGCCATTAAATGGCATTATATTGCTGGGAAGTCTGTGGATTTTTGGCCCACCCCAGGACAGAGCCAGAAAATAACTAGCACACCTCCAGGAAGGTAGGTTTCAACCTATGCACTGCTCCTAGTCACTGTAGCCAAGATAGGGTTTACTGTGCCCATTCCCCGCCACCAATTGACTACTCGTTATGCCGAACTTCTTTATTGCTCCAGGCATGCAACCAAATGTTCAAGTCAAAAGGATTGTCACGTCCTGAGTCACTATGCCTCTATGATGGGTTTCAGTCATAGGAAAAAACAGTGCTGTCAGTTTCCTCTTCCCCAGTGCTACACAGTACATCTCTTGCTCCCTCCCAACCACAGAGGGTGCATACATATATATTCAAGTAAACATGAAACACATTTCAACAACAAAATAAAAGCATAATTGTATAGAAGAAGTGCCATGAAGCTTCTCTAAGAAGATAACCTCAATATAACGACGGCATGTCATCCACTAAGGTTTTATGTTGCATGGGTGGTATTCTTCTTCTTCTTTCGTTCACTTGAAACATGTCTATATCTGTAATTCTGTCTCCTTAATAAAACTCACTGTCTTTTGTAGTTCATACAGTGTCCCTTGGATACAGCATATGTTAACTTGTTCTTCACTGAGGACATTTTCAAGTTCCAATTTTTGTTTGGCCAGTAGCTCTATTCCCTTGCCTCCTGGCTCCTCGGGGCAACTGAGAAGGACTTCCAGTAACTGAGGTTGGGCCCTTTCGAGGTATAGGGCCCGGCACCGTCCCTGCCTGAACGTCCGCCACAGGGCAGGCACCATAACTATTTATAGATGTAGACATGTTTCCATTGTGTTTTGTGCGTGGCATCCTGATTATCTGTGCGCCTTTTGGCTGGATGCCTCCGTCTTCAGCACTCTGCTTACTAGGGCAGGACTATGGTCCTGCTCGAGTGGGACTGCCCGACCAGTCTTAGTTTCCAGCCCCTGATGGCTGAACTAAGCCCCATCACCTCTGCACGGTGCTGGTCTCGATGGAGCATGGGTGGTATGTCTAGTGTGCCATTGGTGAGACCCACAAACGCAACCATATGCGTATAGAGTTTAGTTGGGATGGGTGCTAGGGTTATAATTAGGTCTAACCCAACCCCTGACACCCCTCCTAAACTCTAGCGTTGTCCCTTTTCCCTTCGATGCGCATTTGTGGCATTAAATTGTGGCATAATCACTGTTTGTCTCCCTTTCTGATAGAGATGTATATATAATGTAGAAGGGGGGGGGGTGGTGATAAGATTAGGATTAGTTCTAAATCTCCCCCAAACATCCCCCCTCCTAAACTATTTGATCATCTCTTCTACTCCAATGCGCGTTCGTGGCTTTAAATCACGTGACATAATTTAATCATATACTGACAAATGATTTACAGTATATTTCTACCATCACTGTGTTACCAGTGCCAAACATTAAATGCTTGATGAAAGCTGCAGGGGTCACCATGCTTGATAGATTGCGAAATGAAGACATCAGGGAAATAATAGGTATAGCACCTTGCACAGAACACATAGACAGGCAGCAAATCAAGTGGTTTAGCCACATCATGAAAATGCATCACCACAAGTTGCCCTTACAGGCATATAGCCAAATGATCAGGGTACAAAGCCAGAGGAAGACCACAAAAAAGATGGATAGAAAACGTCAGGGACATCCTGAACAGACACGGTCATAGCACAGCCGATGCCACACATCTGGCTTTAGAACGCAAGCTCGAGCTCCAACCACTCCTACGCTTAACGGCAAGAGTGGATCACAAACCACATGGGGAAAGACAATAGTTAATTCCATTTTTGACTATTAACGTTTGTATGTCATTTCCTTGTTATCTGCATGTTTGTAGTCTAGTTAATTTTTGTTTCTGT